>WOGN01009647.1:0-10729 GCA_015342105.1 Leptinotarsa texana | reverse complement strand
CTATGTGAGTACAATTTGTTACCATTCATTTAAAGTAGAACTCATGTGAAAGATATCTGATTTTTATTCCACAACGAATGTTTGAAATACGAACTGAGTAGAGAAAAGTATCTTCTGTATAATTCAGTGTTCATATAAAAGTATTTGTTTCAAAAGAATTTAACTTTCGTGTAATTCAATGTTTATATGAAAGTAGCTGTTTCAGGAGGACTTTCTATCAGTTTGTGTCTGAAAGTGACTTCTTTGCATGATCTACACATCCATGTATAGATTTGCTTTCTTCCTTTCTTTGGAAGATTCCCTCATCTTTTTTTTTGTATCAAGATGGAGTAGTAGAAATCCAAAAACTTTCTTTCCCAAAAATTAATATATTTATATTCAAAAAACATTCAACCTAAGTTAATACCGATAAATATCGAATGAATATATGTAAAGAGCCCCAATTACTGAAACATATAATTTGGTGAGTGTACGTACACTTAACCTATGAAATAGTGGGAATATATAATACAATACAAATACATATAAGAAATACATCACAAACATCATAATAAATAAATATAGTTTCAAAAACTAAAAAACGCGCTTTTAAGGAACATCGAATTAAAAAGTTTAAAAAAAAAGTTTAAATGAGCTTAAAACAATGACGAATGAAAAATGCTAGTGTTACTGTGAAAAAAATGACGGGTGCTTGATATACAAAAAATTGTAATAATACTAGTATTTTTCGTTCGTTATTGTTTTGAGCTTGTTAAAAAAAATATTTTTAACTTTTTAATTCGATGTTCTTTAAAATCGTGTTTTTAGTTTTTTAAATTATACAGGGTGATCCAATCGATATATTGAATAAATTCAATAATTATTTCAGCAAAATATCCTCAGAATTAGTAAAGAAAGACATTTAAGATGTGTATACAACCAATAACTACAAATGATGTGGTTGCAATGTCAAATAATTTGAAGAACAAATATTCAAGCGGAGAAGATGAAATTCCAACTTGTTTGTTAAGAAAATGCACAATAGTAATTGAAGATATTTTAATACACATAATTAACAATTCCTTGAATTTTGTCATTTTTCCTTCGCAAAAAAGGGGTTACAAATTGTATTGAAAATTACAGACCCATAAGCTTACTCCCAAGTTTCTCTAAATTATTTGAAACCGCAATGTGTAATAAAGTTACACAGTTTTTTCATGAGTGTAATATCTTCAGTGATAATCAACATGGCTAGTTACGAAAAAAATCAACACAAACGGCAATTTTCCAATATATGCAGAACATAATTGATCTGATGGAAAAACGGCATCTAGCTCTGGGTATGTTTCTTGACTTTTCAAAAGCATACGACTGTCTAGATCATAATATCTCTTTAATCAAATTAGAGAAATATGGAATAAGAGGAAATGCTCTGAAATGGTTCCACTCATATTTAGCAAACAGACTACAGAGAGTCAATATCACTAAAGACTCAAAAAACTTCAAATCTGATATTATAACATCTATAGCGAAGGAAGTGTTCGTTATATTTGTAAATGATTTATGCAAATCTGAATTAGTAGAGAATCAATTTATAACCAAATATGCTGATGACACAAGCCTTCTAGTTGGGGGAGAAACATATCCGGAGATGAAAGTAAACTGTTGTAACATTTTTCAGAAAACAAAAAACTTGTTGAAAACAGATAAGTTAGTATTGAACGAGTCGAAAACTAACGTGATGCTATTTGAAAACTATCTAACAGCAGCGGAAAAACCAAATGACATATCATTTTTAATAATTCCTTTCAGTTATCGCATGACACCAAGTTTTTGGGTGTTTACATTGATGAATGGCTGAACCGGTCACAACATATACAGGAAATCTTTTCGAAGCTTGGAAAAGTGTCCTATGAACTGAGAATAATCAGTAAACGTCTAGAAAAGCAAGCAGCTTTATCTCTTTACTTTGCAAATTTTGAATCTGTCATGAGATACGGAATAATTTTTTGGGAATCCAACAAGAATACAAATTGAATGTTTGTTGTACAAAAAAGAGTAATCAGAATAATTAATTAGAAACATTATAAGGTCTCTTGTCGAACAATTTTTAAGAATAATAACATCATGACTGTATATGCTCTGTATATTTTTGAATGTTTGATGTATTTGTTTCAAAATAGAGAACTTTTAAATCTAAATACTACAGAACACGAATTCAACACTAGAAGGCTTGACCTCATTTATCTATATCATGCATTGGGACATACTGAAAAATCTACCATTTATACCTATGGCAATGAAATTTTACAACAAGTTACCAGTACTTGTTAGACATTCTGCTAGTAGCAATCAATTAAAAAAAAAACATCAAAAAGATACTTGAATATTACTGGAGTTATACAAGCAGTATAATGAAATAAAGAATAAAAAAATGTTTGGGATGGAACATTTTTAGAAATCATGTAATTAGGAGTGGTATGTATGAATTTTTTCAATCGTTTTTATAAAAAAATAAGGTGTATTTTGATTTTTCTAAAAAAATATTTATTCATTCATAAATTTCTATTTTGTCCTCTTCGAAGTACTCCTCCTTATATGTAATACACGCGTTTTTTCCAATTCTCGAAATAGTTCTGATATATGTACCTTTTGGTATGTCATAGAGTGTCAATGATTCGGTTTTTATCTGCTAAATCGCCGCAAAACGCCATCCTTTCATCGGTCAATCTCGGGAACAGGAAAAAGTCGAATGGAGGCAAATCTGGTGAATACGTTGGCTGAGGCATGATTAATGTGTTATTTTTGATCAAATAATTACGGATAAAAAATGACGAGTGAGCAGGTGTATTATCGTGATGTAAAAGCTTCAAGATAATGTTCCTTATTGACTATGTATTAAGAACTACCCATGGCGTGTATTTTTATCTTTGCTCTCCTGAGCTCTTCCATTGGAATGATTGGACTTTGGTTTCCATGCTATAACCATATACCCATGGTTCGTCACCAATTATAACCCATTTAATCAGGATCGCCGATCTTCATATCCAAACTTCCCGAGCCGAGGCATGGGCCAATCGATATACCGACATCTTCAGCAACTTTTTTATCAGTGATTCGACGATTCTCCATAACAATTTTATCACTTTGTCAACATTTCAATCGGTTGTTGATGTGCTGGGGCATCCAAGGCGAGCTTCGTAGTTTACATATTATCTACCTTCTGTGAAAAGCTTACCACTTGTTTTCGGACTCAAAATACAGTCACCGTTCGCCGCTGTCAACATTTCAAATGTTTTTGAGTACTCAATCTAACTTTTTAACACAAAATTTGATGTGAACTATTTGAACCATTATTTTCTATAGCAGAAAAAAATCACCTAACAATCAAAACACTTTTAACTTTCATGCCTTTCACCAACAAACTGAATATGCTAAATTGCTGGAACAGTGAACATATCTTCGAAACCTTTGTACCCACATAAAAAAATCAGCCCGCGAAATTAGAACATCCACCTTATTTTTTTAACGATAACGGGAATGTTTCCTACTTATTCATCAAACTCAAATGCCTGTTCATGCAGCTGCAGTTTCGTAAGAAGGTACCATCTTTCCCTCCAACCGATTTCCTGGAGTCTTTGAAGTCCAGATAGATACTCGTTAGGATAACAAGAGGTTTGTTCCGAATTCTTGGGGTTCTTATTTTGCTTTTCGTGAGCAAAACAATAGCAAAATCAATAGTCCTGACCGCTCTGGATTGAATAATACCGTACAGTCCATCTCATCTTGTGTTTGTGAATCTTCTGCTGGAAAAATCCTTACTTGATTACTTTGTAGTAAATGTTCAAGAAGTATCGAAAACTTATGTGAATTTCTGGAACTTCATCTACCTTTTCCTAATATGTCTAATAACCAGTCCGTGCAAAGCTCATTGTTAAATCACCTGAAAATAGAATTTTTAACAGGTGTTGATCAACTGTATTGCCAAACATGCGCCAAACTAACTGACTGTTATAGGGAAAGTATAGCTGAGGCACCAGTCAATTTCATAATAACAGTGACGATCTTCAAACAAGATTCAACCTCTGACGGAAGCAAGAAACTCTTTGCAAGAAAGGTTCGAAATGGATGAACGTTTCAATCTACCAGACCACTATTATAATATTCATGCAGTCATTGTTCACTGTGGTTCTGGCGTTGAATTTGGTCATTATTACGCCTTGGTCAAAGACGAAACGGACTGGTTTAAGTTTGACGATAGTCGTGTCACGAAGTGTTCTGGCGATGCATTGAATTTATTGGAGCCTCTGGAGACACCCTACATTTTGTTTTATAAGAGAGAGGACATTGTTAGATCAAGATCTTCAGATGATGTGGTGCTGCAGGTTTTTCCGGGTTTTCCTGCAGCTGAAAAAGCAAATGCGCCACTGGAATCAATGAAGTCGCCTCGGAGAGCTAATTAATTTTTATTGTTGTTTTTATTTTATTTTTATCGCTGTTTTAAATTAATATAATCAAATTTATAATTTTTTTTTAAATATTTTTTTCGCAGTGTCAACAAACTGATATCATTTGGCATATTTATAAATGATATATTTAGCAGAAATGAGCTTGTTTCACCTACTCGGTAAACAATGTACAGACTGGGCCAAATTGTACACTTCAAGGGGAAAACTTCTGTTTTCAAATCAAAAAAATTTTTTAGTGGGATATCCTGCATATTTCCTCCATATTTCATGAGAGCTTGAAATTATCTTTCCAAAAATGTGATACTCTTGATGTTTTGCTAGGGTCATCTTTGAAAGACAGAGCTTTTAGTTTTTTTAATGTAGAATTCGAAACACATACTTTGATCAAGTAGGCTTTGAACGACGCGGCGATAAAATAGAAAGAAATTGTTCAGTAGTAGCTATCAAATGTGTAGAAAGCAGTAATCAAAACCACACAGTTGCAATAAAACTGATAACAAAATTTTATCAACAAAAAAAATAATGATAAAGAACAAACAATGAAATATATTTCTTCAGAAAAGGTGTTCGAAATGTTCACCAGCTTCTCCTACATACAGGCGACGCCTTTTCTGAACGTTTTTTGCCGCATTAATTACATCAATAGGAGTGAGAAAAGCAATAATTTGCATTACTGCCGCTTCCAATTCGTATCTAGAATCAGTCGGAAATTTTAAAAAAATTAAAGATTTTTCAAATTTTCCCCAGAGGTTAAAGTCCATAGGCGTTAGACCCGGTTGCCTGGTTGGCCAACGGTTGGGTCCTTGATTAACTATCCATTTATTACCAAAAGTTGCAGCCAAACAGTTGGTGACAATAATAGTGTTGTGAGGTGGAGCCCCGTCTTGTTGAAAATATATTTTTCTGATATACAATAGTAGCAATTCGTCAACAAAGGATTCAATATGTTGCCATAAAATTCACAAAAACCTCCGATATGCGAGAGTGCCATTATAAATGAATGGGCCAATCATTCTAACCCTGAAAACACCTGCCAACGCACTAAATTCAAAACTGCCTCGATTTCTCTACTCCACAATAGAATGAGGAATTTGTTGTGTGCGCTTCAAAGTCTATATGAAAAAACCTAAAAGCTCTGTATTTCAAAGATGACTCTAGCAAAACATCGAGTGTGCTACATTAAAAAAATAATTTTAATCTCTATTGAAATATGCAGCAATATACTGGTTGTCTCAAAAAAATAGTTTTCCATCAACAACTATTCTTACAGCAAATTTTTGAAAATGGATATTTTTCTAAAAGCAAGCCGTAATTCAGAAACGATGATAGATATCGATATGCGCCATCAAGTTTTTATTCATCTAGTTTGAAAACAGGAGTTTTTCTTTAAAATTGTCCAATCAATACGATATTCTGTAACTGCAAAAGTGGTTGTGGTTCAAGATGTGGATGCAGGAAAGCAGGGTTGCAATGCTCTCTAGCTTGTGGCTAGTGTAATGGGCAAGCTTTCTCAATGCTGTACCATACGAAACCGATATTAACGAATACAGGCCCTTTGATCCAGAAATCATGGAAGAATTGAAAAGAAATCTGGGTGAAGATGACAATGAAGATGATAATGCCCTTGAATTTTCAGAGCTGCAAGAAGACGACGACTATGAAGAAGAAAATTGAAATCAAAACTCATTATTCTTTTTATTATTTTATCTGTTTTTTCAATTTCCCCATTTACAGGGGTTTTTCTTTAAAATTGTCCAATTTGGGCCAATTTAGCCCACTCTATACAACTGAAGAAGGGGACGCCTATTATATATGTCATCAGTAGGTGTTATGTTCATTTTAATTTCACCTACCCCTGATTTCTTTGATTATGTGACCATATCTATATACTGATTTAATTGAATTCCATTATTCAAATCATCGATCATTTTGATTATGTCAGTTTTATTGATAAACCCAAAACTAATCTTTCATTTCATTTGTATCTGAAAAAAAAATCACATCCATCATTCCTAACAATAATTTCATTTTGTTTGGTTAATCTTTCGTGTCATCATTATTGGGATGGATATGTATTTTATGTATCCATAGACACATAGTTATAAGAAAACACATAGACATATCATTAATTACACTGGTCGATTGTTTCTTAGTGAAGCATTACTGAGGTACATGAATACATTTGAACATCATCAGAAACCAAGAACTGTAGAAAGCAACAGCAAAGAAAATAATTTTGAAACTAATCCCGGCCCCGGACTGGTAGCACCACATAGATGGTGCTACCAACAAATCAAAGGAGAGTTCAAGAAAGAATTCCAAAACGAAAGTAGATTTGGAGTTGAATCCGGATATATTGAATTAGTACTATTCTTCAGTTGCACATGAATTGACAAAAAATATAACCGTAGCCTGTGATCCACTAATAAATCTAGCAAACGTGAGTGTTTACGACACTAATATTGATGAATTGAAAGAAACGCTACATGATATTTAAAATAAAACCGCAACTGGATTTGACGATATTTTTGTTAGGATTTTTGAAAATCTTCTAGAAAATGTCCTGAACCAACTAGTATCAATGACAAATGAATCTTTCAAAGAAGGCATATTTCCACATTTTCTCAAAACATAATTTGTCGTACCGGTCTATAAAGGTGAGCTCTCTCATCAATCTTAGGCCCATTTCCCTCATTCCCACGTTAGCGAAATGTAAATGTAAATGCGTGTTTCGACACGTGTTTCGATTGTCAAATGATCATCTTCAACAGGAAGAGTTTAATATTCCATTTGAAGATGATCACTTGGTGAATGAAACTCGTGTCGAGGTGTCTAAATAACGGTATGGTGTTTTGATAGAAAAAAACTTCCATATGACGCGAACTCTTTGTATGACACTGTATATATGTATGTGTGACACTATATAGATATTGATGAAGCAGAAAAATTTTTTATTTTAATCATGTGGTCTAAAGAACACTCGCTTTTTTCTGATTCGAGAACAGTAGCATCTCACCTTTCATTTGAATTTTTTGAAAGCATAAGGTTGCATTTTTTGAAAATATAAGGGAGTTTTCACAAAAAAAAATATGAAATACTCTGTTCTGAAAGTGTGCCTACACTCTCTAGCATTCTTACATCAACATTATCACTCTCATTGTCATTGGTAAACGATAAAAACGATACATCACAACACATTAAAAATGTTCCCAATGAGAAATGCCATATAATCTGTTTCTGTTGAAATCTGTTTTCCGTTAACCAGCTGTCATCCCCTTTAAACAACAACCTACAGAAGTTGGGCAAGTCTTACCTTTCCTAGCATTTGGGCTTTTCTAAAAAGGAAACAATCCCTTTACACAACACTGTTTTTCACATCGATACCAAGGCCGGGGCGGATCGTTATTAGAGGAAAAAAGGTCCTTATGAGCTTCTTTGTTTTCACACCGCAAAGAATTAATCACGATTCGTTCACGATGAGGTAATCAAGTGTTACAAATTATGCATTTTTGTCGTCAAAAATTGATGTTTTTGCTTCTTCTTTGTCAAATTAGAATCACACTTCAAGATCTTCAGATGATGTGGTGCTGCAGGTTTTTCTAGGTTTTCCTGCAGCTGAAAAGCAAATGCGCCACTATAATCAATCGCCTCGGAGCGCCAATTAATTTTTGTGGTTGTTTCACAATTTCATGATTTGTATTAATTTCTTCTTTAGATACACACCTAAATGAGTTCTCATTATGAGGTTATATCATGAAAATATTATGATCATTGGTATCATGAAACCGAAAGCCGTACAAAAGTGCATGATTCCTGCAGGAAAGTAATCATGGAGAACTCTCCTTACAAAGTAGCCATCTCGACGAGAAAACTCCAACCGTCTTTATTCAAGATATATAAAGGTCATTTCGGTAGTCTGTTGCTTTGTTATCGATCACGAATAAGAAATCGCTTTTGTCTGTATCTACAACTTCCACTGCAAGGCAACTGGATGAAACCAAAGCCCTTGAATAACACTCAGGATCTATTTTGGCTCTGAGCAAAACGAAACAGCGCTGTTCGTACCATGAGTTTTTTACTGTTAGGCTCTAGTTCCATCTAGGTTGAGGTGAAAGCTACAGATAAAGGTAGGAGCCAATTTTCCATTTCATGGTCGATGTCGAAGTTTGTCTTCCAAAGAAATCCTTTATCTTGGATAAGCAAGTTGGGCGTTTTCTGTTTCTCCAGTAGATGACGCCTTAGTACCTATGGGAAGAATTTCAAGTTTACTTATACTTAGGTACTGCCTATCGCAGGCCAAAATAGCGTTGTTTGGAATTGGATAACAAATGTTTTGTTTTCGGGCTTTGGTTCAATCTAGTTGCCTTACAGTGAAAGTTGACTCGTTTTTCTCTCCACGATTCCTAGTATCAGTGTATCTCGTAATGTTATTTCAGTGCTCTAGTTTTGTAATACTTTTTTTTTCTGCAAACCGTTCCTCCCACCGTTTGAGTAGGGTTCTTGACATTTTTGATAGTTGTTTGTTTCAAACTTTTTCACATGTAATAAGCTGATGCTGCAATCTAAGTATATACTTAGATTGCAGCATCAGCAGTATATACTTAGATTGCAGACAAAAGTTTTATTTATTTGTAGTAGATATACTCAAACATGTTTTAAGTGGTATGTGATGGAATTGGCTAATGGAAAGCCATAAAGTAATCAATCAACACTTTGTCGTGAAATTTTCACGAAAAGTTTACAAAACCACAACAGAAAAAAGTGATAATTCAATATTTTTCAACCGTTTCCAAAAATAATTCTACCTGTAGTAAGCAACATTATTTTCAAGTAACTTGCGAAGTATTTCATAAAAAAAAATAGAGATCACTGTTTTTAGTAAACATTATCTCCTATGTGTTACCTTATACGAATCTATTTCTGGCCTTCTATGAAAAAAAAGAACCCAAGAGGAAGTTAACTTTTTGGACTCAAATTAGTTACGATGTCAAAACAAATAAAATTGAATCGCCTCAATACTTTCCTTGAGAATATATTAAGATACTATCCTTCAAATTATTTAAACAAAAACAGCTTATTATGGACAAACATATTCTAAATAATGGCTTGATTACCTGTCACATATTGAATATGCCTTAATTAATGATAAAACGGAGGTGGATACTCTTATCAACTGACGAGTTATCTAGGTGTGAAGACATTTCCTTTAAAAATATAAAAAAGGTAAAGTTACTAGTATTATTTTCTACTATAAAACAAAAACATTTCCTACTGAATTGAAAAGTGCAATTTTGCAGTTGGAAATTACTTCATATCCCTAAGTGATAAGGGTGTTCCACCCCAAACATTTTTTGGCGAAACTTTTTGTTTCCATTTTTACACTTCTATCACCAACCCCCATTTTCTAATTACCATTTCAGTAATTTAATGATTTTCAATCCTGATCAATTCCGCCAAACGTCTACTGGTATCACTGCTCACTCAGTAAACAGTACAGAGTATGGATGAGAACGTAGCAGGTCTTCTATCTCAGTCACACAATAAGCCTTCTCTTACTCCCTGTATTATTATTGATCCATCGAGCGTAGATACACTATGCGATGCCACCGAAGCTATGAGTTATCCATGCCACCGAAGCTATGAGCGATTTGGAACTTTTTGGATTTGCCAGGCATGCTACCGCATAATATATATATAAAGGTTGGATCGCTCCGTAATTTGAATCCAACACGACTGTTCAACAGCAAGCGATTAGTAGTTTAAAAATTAATGAAAAACATTGTCGAATCCAGCATTTTAAATGGTATTCGTATTTGTATTATTTCCTGGACCCGGATGTCACGCAGGTAGCTATAGCTGCCTCCGTGGTGATTTTAATAGTTTTCTTGTGAACACAAGATCTATTAACTGAAACTACAAATGTGCGGCTGGCTCCTGCTGGTGGTTCCGTGCATTTGTATTTTTTCTTCTGGTTACCAAGTGTTGCCCATCTTTACACTTGGCTGCACCATACTGATACTGATGATGGGCCGAAAGCCCGAAACACGTGTCTATGGTTTGCCACTTTCTTGAATGTTATGTCCGATTGAGTACACAACATAATGTATGCATGTTTAACCTTCTCCGCCTTCTCCGTAAGTTTATATGGCCAATTTATTCTTTCTAACTCATTTTACTGCCCTGAAGAAGCTTCTCATCAGAAGCGAAAGCTTGGCAAAGTAGAGCAGACTTTTTGATTTATGATTTTTTGAGTGAGAGACCCCGTTAATTTATTTTGCTGT
>WOGN01009646.1:0-10729 GCA_015342105.1 Leptinotarsa texana | reverse complement strand
AAAATAGTCTTGATTATACGCTTTATAATAACCTACCCAAGGAGTATAAAAATCTTAGTTTGTCCATGTTCAAGAAAGCTCTGAAAAAGTATTTTTTGAAACATTGTTTCTACTCTGTAGATGAATATCTGAAACACTTACGTGAATCGTCCATGACGATTACTTTGACAACTAAGTAACATTATCGAACTTTTATAATCTATATGTTTTTAATTATGCATTACTTATATTCTAGTGCCCCTGCGTTTGAATTCAATTGATTGTACTGACTTGCTACAAACATTTTTGTAAGTAACGTAATGAAATTAATTCTATTGTATTCTATTAATTTTATTTATATAGATATTCAATTTATTCAATTTATAGACAAAATTTGAGAATACGACATGTTACTGACTGGATTTGTAGCTTTGTTTCTCAGATTATGGAAGGGTAAATGCGTAAAAAACAGTAAGTTAATTTTTTTCAGATTATAACGTACAAAATCTCACAATATGTATCAAATTTGTTGAAGATTTTACCAAGAATTTTCATTATACAATTTCTCAAATCAAACTATCGTTGTCTCATTTTGTCAATCCTGAAATTTTAATGGGTATAATATGCTGAAGGAAATCAAATAATTCAGTCATTTATTTCCTAGTATTCAAATTTAAAATATACGAAAAGATTATACATTCCATCACAAACAGATCAGTTCATCATGCATAAGAACGGTAAAAACACGGTGAATCAATCCTGAAAATATTTAGATTATTCGAGTTTATTTAATTTTCCAATGCAAATTCTGAATCAGTAACGGAGTCATCAGAGCGTGTTACCCACGCAACAGCCTTTTAAAATTTATCTCGGTTTTCCAAAAATGTCTGTATCGAATCATGACGAAACCCAACCACAACACAAAAGAGATTAGAAACTACGGTTGGGCCGTTCTATGCGCGATCGTGCGTGCCATCCGCTTTAAATGACTATTAAATATCGATTTATTAACTATTTCTGAGAAACAAAGACTCTTGCTACGCCCCTGTCTTGAATAATACCCATACCTCGAGTATAACTCACCTTTTACCTGGTTCGCTGGCCACGTCTCTAATGCTGCACACTCAGTCGCAAGCTCCATGGCCGAAGAATCGCCGTCGGGTCAGTGAATGAAGTGCGTTCAGTGCTACACAGTGTACAAAGAATGACATCACCCTCCTCCACCCTTGACGGACTACCCAAGCAATTCGTCACTGCGATGCGCACCCTCTTCGACATTATGGACGATAAGAGAAGCGGTTTCGTCAATTTTTCCGAAATAGAAAACAGATGGCAAGACGACGACACCAAAGGACTACCCAAGGGCGTCATAGAGAGCCTCAGGAAAGTCACCCCAGCCAACGGGTTGTTATCTTTCGAGAGATTTTGTGCTGGGCTGAAGATTTGTTTGCTGCGAAACCAGGTGGAGAGGAAAGACAACTCGAAACCGCACCAAGAAATGGGCGTGAAGAACCGACCTCCTTCCGCACCTCTTCTCGACATCGACTCTCCCCCAAAGCCGAATTGGGGTAATACAGCTGCCATCCGCCCCAACGTGATATCCCAACAAAGGACGCTGAGCATGCCGCAACTTTTACCCGATCGTAAAGATACGAATTTAGAAACCGTTGACATTCACGCCTTTGAAAAACCTGTTCCCAACGTAAACAAACCCACGCTTTACGGACCTCCAAAGCCGCCCAGAACTGCCATTGGCTTAGAACGGGGGACTTCTACGGGGAATATGGACAGGGCTGAAATCAGGACCGCTTTACAGAATTGGCAGATGGGTCTGATGATGAACGATCAAGAAAGTAAAGGAACGGACAAAAGACAAACACAGCAGTTCTCAGGAGGTCTGCTGAGAACTAGTAGGAGCATGGGGGACGGTAAAGCCTCAGCTCAAGCTGACTTGCAAGTGACCAACTATCAAAAGAAACCGAATTCGAGGAGAAGAGAACCCAGGAGACACACCTTGCAAAACGGGATTGACTACAACATGTTGAAGAGAATGAAGCAAATTGAACAGGAAAAGGATGTTCTGCTACAAGGTTTGAGTGCTGTGGAAAAAGCCAAGGAATGGTATATGAAGCAAGTGGCTGCTGTTCAAGAAAAAATGAAATATTTGGGACGAATGGGTCATATGGTGAGTTGAAGCTTCTTTTAGGTATGCTGTCAAAGTAACAATGTACAGTTTTTCCAGTTATTCTGACTATATAATTTGTATGAATATAAATAATTACAGAACTATTGCATGTTATGAATTCTGTCTAGAAAATACACGGTGTGAAATGTCCTTATTAATTCTCATTAGCATTTTAGGCCAGAAGTTCTAAATCAGCCCATCACATAAACAGATTTTTGTGAAATAATTATCTGTGTAAAATTTGTTCAAAATCTGTTTTTCCATTAATTAGCTGTCGCCCCCATACGAACGACAACTCTCAGAAGTTGAGAAACTTCTGCGAGGTAAGGACCAACGATGTCTTACCTTTTAACGTGTGATTCCTAACGGTCTTCCGATCGTGAGTCGGGCGCACTACCACCACAGCCAATTCCACAATTATGGTAGATTAGAATCAATGGTAATGAACAAAATATTCAAATATTCAATTCAAAAATATTTATTGTGTTTTATGAAGCACTGGAATAGTAGCTATTGTTTGTGAAGGTGCGATATAAGCGCACAGATGCTACTACACCATCTGTTTGTGTTAAGGATAAAATTTTGTCTGACAGCTCAATCTGAGCTTAGGACCTTCGAGGTGAAGGGATAAATCTGCCGAAAAAGGTCAAATATCTGTTGGTGATACTTGATCCCAGGGATCAAAACGAAAGATGGAGCAAACGCAATTATAAAAAAAAGGTGGTTGTAGCCAGACAATATACTGGCTTCAACCAATGAAAACATATATATATATATTGTCTAGCGAACAAAGATGGAGCCAGTTACTCGAAGCAACTGAATAAGCAGGCTGCGGACTACTAGCTTGGCACTATGTTCAGAAAAATATCACAAACATCCAACAAGGGATCTGATTAAAAGAGTATGGGAACATGTTATTTATGAACAATCTACGTGACCAATAAGTTCATATTCTGTAGTTCTCTATGCAGGTTATACTACAACTGATTCAGATAGTCCTGAAGACTTACAAAAAAACTAAATAATTCACCAGGGGAATTCATAAATTGGTGTGAAGGAAATTTCTCGATAGTGAATGCTGAAGAAAAACAGTTTGTATGCATTTCCATTCTAGGTGGAGATCTGTGACTGGTATTTAATAGTACTATTCATATTTTTGAATTTATATATAGACAGTGAAATGAGTTGGTAAAATACTATTGATGCCATAATCAAAAAAAAGAACACAGGTTACTATGCTATATTGCAATTGAAAAATATGTTTGAGGCCAATCAACTCATCAATGTATATTATGGTATAATCAACTCCCACATATCATAAACCATCAACATATGGGGATGCTCCAGTAACTCAAGCAGAATATTTGTTTCTCAAAAAAGAATTATACGACTCATTTTCAGCCTTAAACCAGATGAATGGGGTCGAACATATTTTCAAATATATAAAATGTTAACAATCCCATGTATTGGGATTTTCAAATGTGTAATGTTATTTATGCAACATATTGACATGTATCAAAGAGTGTCGTGATCTTCATTCGGGTTTGAAGGCCGTCGTGGTTTGGAACTGTATCCTAACGTTTCGCCAGCACGAGTGGCTGGCTTCTTCAAAGGATTATTCATATTGATTGTTCACCGATGACTAGTGATTTCTAGTTCATATGATATATTTATGTTCACTTAGATAGACCACCTTTCTTGTTGATGCGTTGCTATTGGCCGAAGTGTTATAACCTATTTGTGACGTTACATTGCAATGCACTGTTGCCACCTTAAAATCTTTTAGTATGGGATTCCCATTCCTAATCTACAGTTTCTCCGATGTTCATTCAGTCTTGTACCCATGGATCGTTTGGTCTTTCGCAGATCGCAGGCTTTATTGTATTTTCCTGGTGTGCTTGAACACTATTTTTATGTTATATGCTTCCTTAAGATTTTTCCGATTCTGTCTGTAACCGTGGGGATGTACGGTAGAAATGCACGTGCAACCGTTTGAGTTTCCTCCCTATTTAGACTTATGGAAGCTTTCAGTTTCATGGCCTTGTTGATCTCGGTTACACTGTATCCATCTTGAAGTTGTTTCAATTCTTCTTGTAGGTGTTCCGGTTCACATATTCTACGGCACGTTCTGTCAGGGTGTTGATAATTCCCTTTTTTTGACTTGGATAGCGTTTCGAAAGTGCATGCAGATATCTGTCCGTATGTGTCCACGTATCGTAGCCAAATGATTGGTTTGAGATCGAAAGCGTCGATTGCCTTCATCTCCATGATGAAGTTGGCTATCACTGGGCTGAGTGGACTTCCCATAGCTACGCCGTCTAATCTCGTCATAGGAATCTCCTCTCCATTGAAAGTCACTTCCCGTGAGGCAGGCCTTGAAGAGTCCGATAATATCACTAGGAAACAGGTTGGCTATCTCTCTCAAAGAATCTTCCAGCGGGATATTGATGAGGACATTACGTCGAAACTGACCCGAATATTACTTGGCTCCAAGGTTATATCCCTTAATTTTTTCCACAAAATCAGTTGAATACTTGACGAGGTTGTTTTTCCAACATGAGGCTGAGGGAGAGATGTAAGGAGTTTTGACAAGTAATACGTAAGCGTAGGTAATAGAGGTATGAAGTTTTTCAATCATCTTCTCGCAAACCTGAGACAGTTACGGAATGAAAACTCCTTCAAATCAAAATTCAAAAGGTATTTTCAAGATGGTATGGTACCAAAAAAATTTCTTGATGCAAAATGAAGATATGTTTGCTTGTGTGTATGAATGAATATTAATTGAATAAGTGTTTCTACGTATATGTGTACAAATCTACCAAATAGTCACAGATTTGTACAATATTGTTTATTGTCAATGTGTCTACCATTTCATAGTTTTTATTTGTGACGTATCCTATATCATGATGTACGTGATCTGAAAGGATTGAATAAAGATATTATATTATATCGGAATGGATGTCATGAAGGAAATTGAGGGGGGGGGGACGAATTAATCCCTAAAGTTGAAGTGTTTTCAGAAGACTTGAAAGACTTCTAAGGTACCAAAACACCCTCTTTAATAAAAATATAAAACTTCAAGTAGTTCATTCATAATTCTCTGGTCTTCACTTTTATGATTCTATTGCTACAGATAATCTATGGTATATGGAAGCAAATATGTCTAATAGGGTCTTCCGTATTCAATGCTTAGGGTGCTGGCTTCATATTGCTTTTATATACAGTGCATTTCTTTAATGTCCCCTTTTATTTTTTGAACGAGTCAACTCAAAAAAAATGAAATTTTGGATAATGAAATTAATGCATGAATATTTTATTTTGAAGTGAAATTGACAGATGAAACTTTCAAGATGACGGGGCGCCAATTGGGAAAAAATTGAATAGAAAGGGGGATCTTGTGACACATCATTTTGAAGCTCCTGAAGAATATGTCACAACCCTAGAATATAAAGTCAATATATTCACCTACTACAAAATGACGAAACATTTAATAATTTCCTGGAAACAAACAAATTAATATCGATATTTCTAGAAATATTCCATTTTATCTGCCATATGGCAATTCTATTAACCCGATAAGGTTTGTTAAGTTATTTTTTGTTTATAAAAACGACAAAAAATGTCAGTACGACAATGAATATCATTGTTCAGTTAGAATATTCTCATTCAGTTTTCGGTTTTACTAGTAGGAAGATATCAAGTCGACAATCTCTAAAATGGTCAATTCTCGTCCGTTGGAAGAAAATTCACAACTACCGGTAGTGTACATAACAAAAAGCCTCCAGGTCATCCGACCATCCCGAAAGAACGGCAAGTGCAAATAATTGGTGAGATAGTAGTAAATCCTGAACAGTCTACTGTTTGTGAAGTGTCTTCCTTCTACTGTGTGGAGACTTTTGAAGAGTAGTAGGTATCATCAATACGAAATAAAATTGTACACCAATTAACTGAAGACGACCCTGATCGAAGAACAGGGTCGTTTCCCAATATTCCTGCCCTCACGTTTGGGCAGGAAACCATATTGCAGGACCTCTATTTATTGATCAAAATTCAACAGGGGAACTGTATTTGAATATGCTTGCAACTACTGTTGACCCTCTCATCACTGAAATCATCGAAGCGAATCCTAATGAATTCGATATGGATATGGTACTCCAGACAAGTAAGAAACTATTTGGATACTGCTTTTCCTGGTCGTTCGATTGGCCGTCAAGGTCCTATAAAATGGCCAGACCGCTCGGCAGATTTGACACCTTGGGACTTTTTTTATCGGGCTTTTTGAAGCAAAAGGTGTACGAAACTGAACCTGCTTCAATATTGTATATACGGCAGAGAATAATAAATATTTGTTGACGTTACTGTGTTAGAAAATGTGCGGCATGAAATATCGGATAGACTATTCATGTGTCAAGAAGTTCAAGGCAACCATTTCGAGCATCTCAAGCTTATTACCTCAAATATTATGTACCTAGTTGAATATCAATGTATTCAAGCAATTATTAAAAGTTGAAGATATTGACATTATATTCTAGGGTTGTGAAGCATTTGTCAGGAGCTGCAAAAAGTATGTCAAAAGATCTCCCTTTCCAATCAATTTTTTCCCAAGATGACGCCCGGTCGCTATCTTGAAAGTTTCATCTGTCAATTTCACTTCAAAATAAAGTATTCATGCATTAATTTCATTATCCCAACCCAAATTTCAATTTTTTGAGTCGATCCGTTCAAAAACTAAAAAAGGGTACATATTAAAGAAATGCACTGTATGCTCGTGTAATGATGGACAACTATGTAAAATGTTTCCTTCCACTTTCTATTTTCCACAAGACGAAATCCTAAGGACTCTACACGTATCGCCAACACCTGATCTTTCAATTCTAATGAAGCACTGATTACATTAGAATCGATGGAAAGCCGATTATTCCAGTTTTCTCAACCCCTTTAGGTCGAGCATGTGAGCCAAGTTAATTTGGTATTGGGCAGAATGCAGGAAGCGTGTGTCGAGATAATTATGTAATATTTACGCCTTGTGGGAAGTCGCACATGCCTTTGATTATTATTGGGCATTTGGAGTGCTTGACTGTGTTTGTTCTCAGACTAATGGATGTGATGCTTTCAACGTGTATCGTCGAAATATTCATGAAAATTATGGTTGACCTAATGAGTGTGGCGAGTGAGTAACTGAAATAATTATTGTGTTGGTTTTTGGATTATGTTAATAATTAAGTAATACGATCCCATTATTTAAAAAAACAATTCATGCAGGCCAGTCCCAACTCGCCTACTCTGTAGGCTAATAGACTTAAATCTAACAAAAAACAACTACTTCCCTAGCTAATACCATGAAGGGCGTCGGATTATATCCGACAGGTGTCAGTGCCGGATTTTTCACAGAAGTAATTCCTGCTTATGCTGTTAGTGATACAACTGCTGGAATCGATTTTTAATCATTAGGACAGGGTACGATTGTAGCCTCACCCGTTTGACATGATTTATGCAATATCACTGTTGTTGAGATATTGCTTCCCTTTCAGATTAAATAATTTCAGTACATAGTTTTCGAAATTAAAAAAAGAAACTGAAGAAAAATATTACAAAAATGTTCCGAAGTTTCACATACATTCATCAAACACATTTTCAACTCTTCTATTATTCCTACTCAGTAGGATCTGGCAAATTTCTGCAGTGAAAAAATTACTTTCCTAGCAAATATATCGATGGACATTGACTATACATCTGATATAATTCAATGTATAGTCGAAGTAAACGATATTACAAGCACTTAAAGTTGGCGGCACTCTCAAAGGCCAGAAAAACCAATACATGGAAATGTTCAGTTCAGAAATTGATCGCGATTTGAGTGTAGAAATTCGATATTGGTGCAGTTATAATTATTTTAAGTTTTTGTTATCTGTTGAAAAGGTGGCGTCCATGAACAAGTACTAATAGTACTTGTGAGTGAGTCACGCTGAGACTCACGTACTAATAGTAAAGCATGATTTATTGTTATTATTTGCTGCCCAACTTTGGATCATGATTTTTTTGTTCTGGGCACTGGTTTCATCTAGTTGCCTTACCTGCAGAAGAAGAGAAAAGACAAATCTCGTTCAGTGACCGAAAGCGAGAAGCTTGATTTTGTAATGGATCGCACCGCATTTGGAAGACCGTTTATTATTGATATTCGTAGTTTGAGTCTCCTGTCGAAACCATACATGACGTTTGCCTAAAGAGAAATGTATATATACTAACTTATATTTCGGAAACACCCAAGCCGGATGTTTCCAGGTGGGACATAAATCTGAATTATACTTCGATTTAATATTTTATTACCTTGGAAACCTAAGGTCCAAAATGAGTGGGTCTGTACCCACCACCGCAACCCTCAAGGGTTTATTGTGGTTCACACATATGCATACTCGACGAAATAAACCCAGGTTCTTAACGAGGCTGATTAGTTTGTATGGTGAATGGTCTTTCAGGTCACCGCTGGAAACCTAATTCGGTTTCCAGCGGGGCACGCACAAAGTATGTGATCTGCTGTTTCATCATTTTTCAAACAGAGGCGACACACACTGTCTTCCGATACTCTGAATCTCTGCATATGATGATTCAAATGACATTGACTTGTAAGAAAGCCTATCAGGTATCGTAGTTCATCCCTACTGTAGTCCAACAACTGTTTGGTATCAAGCTTCGGAGGGTGAATAAACGCCTTGGAGTCAGCCAATCTTTTAAGATTCTGCCAGAAGTCCATAAATCTTCTTGCCATCTTTGTTTGACAAAGACTGAAGCGATGCCAATGACAGCTTCTGGTCCGATTAAGCTATTTGCAGCACCCTCCTTTGCAAGGGAGTCAGCAGCCTTATTGTCTTCCAGGCCAGTTTAGCCAGATATCAGACCAGAGACAATCTGTTATGTCTTTCTATCGAGGAAAGTCGTTTTTGGCAATTTGCTACCAATTTATACGTTGCTCGGTACGAGCCAAGAGCTTCCAACTACGCTTGACTCTCCAATAATATTTTTAATGACTTGTATATGAGGTTGGATTCTTCCAATATCTTCGCACACAATTCAATTGCGTAAATTTCCGCTTCAAATACAGTTGCATAGGTTTCTAGGCGGCTTGATATCTATGTCCTGGGTCTGCGACTGAAAACACATGCATCAGAACCGGAAGGTGTTTTTGATCCATCTGGAAACCTAAAATATGTTGTAAATTTTCATTTATGTATAAATTTTTTCTGAACGAGACAAAAGCTAGTCTGTTCCTTTATTTGTATTTTTGTAAAAATCTGCTTTTCCGTTAATCAGCTGTCGCACCCCTACAAACGACAACTCTCCAAAGTCATGAGGTCTTACCTTTCAACATGTGATTCCTAACACGGATTGGACGGTAGGAAGTGAAAATCCAACGTCCTGCCTTGCGGTTCGAACCACCAGTTTGCGCAGCGGGTGATTGAAAGAGTCGAGCAAACCAGGCACGTCAACCCACCAGGCTACAGTCCTACATCTTTTCTTTTTTTTCCGAAAATATTTTTTGGTCTAGGTGTTTTACTGTTAATAGCGTTCACCGTTGAAAATTTCTTTCAATGTTTTGTTTTTTCTAAACTGTGAATGGAATTCTGATAGAAATGTTTTACTTTCATTCAACTATAAATGCGATTGATTCGATGTCAATTTAAATCCACAAAGTTGAAACCGATATCTTCTTTCGATTGAGAAAACCCAGGGCGTAGCTAGCTGTGAAATAAAAGAGCAACAAGTTCACGACTGGGAATAACGAACTGTCACAACGTAGTATGTATAAATAATTGTTCATATGATGTGCGAGCTCGTATCTTTCAGTTAATGCGATGTATATTTTCGAGTTTGTAGGTTGCTGAAGAGGCCGATTTATCAAGTTGACTAGAGCACTTGGATTCAGACATTCTAGAGGTGTCTATGAATGGAAATAAAGCACCGAATAAAAGTGTCTCGCTTTTTTTGAAGTAAGATACTCTACCTCGTTCTCTTCACGTTTGGAGTATTGATTGACGTGGAAAATTGCGAACTCTCACTAAACTAAAAACACGTTAAGTTTGTAAGTGATGTAGAGGATACAAGTTTTTACCCAGCAAATATAGCACAATCAATCCTCTAAACGAGATTGTCAAACCCAAAAATTGTGACGCCTGAAGATTTTACTGTATATTGAAACACGTTTTGAAAATATTCAACGAAAGTCATTTTTTGTGGAGGAAAAATCAGTTTTTATCGACCTTTTTTGGGTAATTGTTACCTTTCACAATCTAAAAATATAAAAATTATAATGTAGAACTTTATACAAGTGTAGAAGGGCAAACTTTTTAGTTTACCCCGATAAATTACTGCGTAAAAATCAAAGTATTTTTCAAAAAGAAAAATCTTCTATTTATCAGTAACTTGTCGTATTTAACAATTTTGAATATTAAAAAAATTATTAAGAAATAATACTTATCTTTTACGTTTCGGAGGCCTAAATCTGCCTCCGTCTTCAGAAATGGATAAAAAATTCGAATATATTCGCAGTTATTCCTTTTTTGATAGCTT
>WOGN01009644.1:0-10730 GCA_015342105.1 Leptinotarsa texana | reverse complement strand
GTTTCGGTTTTTTCCTGTTTTTTTTTTCTGAGGCCTCTTGAATGTTATGTTCGATTCCATCACAAGCGAACTGATCAGCATCATTGTAATCAGTTCTTTGCAAGTCTGGAATATCATTATTAGTCTCATGGTCTTCGATCATTGTCATGTTTTTATCACCTACCATATTCTCTCTGGGTCACGGATATCGATATTTGATGAAGTGAAGTAATCGCTAATTTCTCCAAACCAGTTTTGAATTTTGATTTCGGTTACTGCTGCTCGAGAAGCAGTTAGATTTTAGGCCATTCTCTCATACCAATGGCGCCCAGGGTGCCCATTATTGAACTTATTTGGTCTTTTCAAGTTCTTAACTAGAAGTGATACACTATCCGTCAACTGCAGCTTTGTGACGGGGAATCCCATATTGAGGATCCATTGTACCAAAATATTTTCCTTCTCAGAGGAGAAGTTGCACGTGGCATGCCATGTTTGATGGCCTCTAGAGCACTCAATAAATTATCTTGAGAATATTTGCAATATTTCTTTGCAGGCATCCTGAAATGAATATGCCTCATTTTGAATTAACATAATACAGCAAATCACCGCTATTGTGTAAAATAAAAAATAAGTAAATCGATGGTAAAACAGACACCCGTGGTACATGATTTCGACACCCCTGTCGGATTAATGATACGTTGTTTTAAATATACTAGAAGGAACATCAGTTCAAGCTTACATGTTTCTCTTACATTAAAAAGAGAGAAAACAATATTTATAGTAAATTTGATTTCGTACACAATTCCGACACCAAGTGAGTGATTTGAGTTATTGAATGTTTCTTTGAACGTAATTCCGACACTAGTATTATTTATTAACGTGAGTTCATTTTCAATGAACCCATGTAAATATGGTATGTTCAAAACGAATTGTGCGTGAAGTGAAGCAACTGTGATGATAAGAATCAATTATATGATTGTTTCAAAAATGGACAATCTGCTCTTACCTTAGAACCAATTGCGCGAGATGGAACCATTCACTGAATTTCAAGCGACATCGAATGTGTATCACGGAGTCATTCAAAGGGAGTAATCGGTATATCAGGAAACAAATTTGAATGTTGCCAAGTAATCTTCAAAGATGTCGCTGGATGTTACGAACGTTAATATTGTGATCGGTATTTCTTATTTCAATGCTTGATATGAAAATCTGTGTAAATTGTGGACAATGTCGGATTTACGGACTCTTACCTTATTTGCTCATATCAACACCATTCTTAAGGAGAGCACTCGACTTTATCATTGAAAACTTGCTTAACAAAGTTGACGAGTTCCATATTTTTTTATTTCCCTTCTAGATAGGCTAAGAAGGCGGTTTCGCTGAAATTTTCTTGGATGTTTTTAAATCAACACCAGCTAAGAAAATTAGAATATGCGATGTCATACTGATGAGCCGATTTATTTGGTTACAATTCAATTGAATTCTTTTTGCATCCTCTTCAATATTGTCAGGAACACACAATTTCTCACTATTGTTCTTCATTATGCAATATATCAAACACCAGCAAGAACTTTATAAAAGTGACTTTAAATAAAACGCAAGAGCTGTAAACAATACTGTTTGTAATTCGGCGTCACCTGACATGCCCATTTCACAGCAAATGCGATAAAATGAAAATAGTTAACTGACAAGGGATGTCAAAAGGTGTTTTTATAGAAATATTAAATTTATTTATTTTATTACGAAAACAGGATAGTTGAACAAAAAACTTTGTATGATATTTCTGTTAAAAGTAAGATTTATTTTGTTGGTGAACTTTTTCACTCACAAAATAAATAAAACCTTACTTTCAATACTCATATCATAAATAGCTATTTAATATAACACATTTTCCTCAACGCTGCATACTGGCCAAATTTTGATCTCTACTGATCAAAATATTGATCAACACAAAAAACAAAAAATCATACACAAAACAACTGTTTAAAACATTCTCACAATCAAAAACTTCCTCAATGGAATAAAATGCAAAACTATTAATATTTTTGGGATCGGTTGATAGCTTGTTGAATATTATAGCAGGTAGTACTACAGGACTATGTGAAACCAGTGTCAATCTGCGACTCGGGGTTTCAAAATACTTTTGACAGAATTGATAGGGTATTGTATCGTATCGTGAAATAGAGAACTCTGATAAATTTTCCCTAGCATGCAAAATACTGTTCGAAATATGTAAACTAGGCAGTGTCAAAAAGTTAGCACTTATAAATGAATGGCGACAAAAACATTGTTTAGGTTCAAACGACATTGTTCTTATTATTTTTTTTTGTATCATTAAAACTTCTAGTGCTGTTTCTCCAGCACAGATTTGCGTAGTTAAGGTACGAGTATACGTAAGTCGAATCTATTCGATTCGACTAGTTAAGTGGCGAGTCTAAGTAAACTCATAAAAACTTGGCGACGTCTGCTATCAAGTCCTTCAATGAGCATACCATTAGTTCTGTCTTTTTATCATTCCATGTTATTTTATTAGTATTGCAATAATGTTTCATGGAGTTGACTATCTCCATCGATCTCGAAGTAAGCTGTTACAATAGGTATCAATGCTACTGTTTTTCATAAATCTATTCATATGAATAGTGAATCAAGTTAATAAAATACATAAAACATTACATGAAAAGTATAAATGCACAAATCAGTAGATCAACAAGGCGGGTTCTGGTACACTTTAAGGTCGGGCGTCGTTGGTGAGTGTTTCATTGAGAGACTACAGTGAGTGAAAGAGAGAAACGTGTGACGTAATCGATTCAGAGAATGATGTAATGAGTATCGGAAAGACTCTTAGGGCTTCACCCCTGCGCCCCCTTGGCCAGTACCAGTCACGTGGTCCTGGTAGTCATCGGCAGCAGAGAGAAATTAAATTAAAAAAAGTAATCGTTATAAGATTTGAACCCAGGTGGTAGGCGCAGCGTGGTATAAGTTGTCCTCAACCTCGAAATCAACGTGGGATATTGAAAATAATTGCGAATTATCGATATTTGTAGGCTGTCATCAATAATTCAGAGTGATGAATGAAAACAGATAAGGATGGAACGAGTAATATTAGAAGATAAGAGCGTGGTTGAATTATAAAAATAACGAATGTAGATAAATATTTTGGAAGCGCGAAAATGATGAATGAAACATCAGATTGAAGAAAAAAATTGCGACGGGATTTATTGGAAGTGAATTATATCACGTCATCAGCAAATAATGCTAGATATCATCTGGCAAATAGAGGAAAAATAGCATTGATGATTGTTATGAATATTAGTGGAGCCAAGAGACTAGCTTGTTTAAATTACCCAAATTCATTAAAAAATTAATAGGAGATATGTTCTGCCTGAAGTTATGAAGCATCTAAAAATTGCATTCATCAATTTTTTCACCGTCAATATCGAGAAACGGGGATAAAATTCGTTGAAAAAGTGAAACAGATCAATTGTTTCACCACCTTTTGTCATTTATATCATCAAAGAACGAAAATAAACAGACTTTAATGTTTATTAACAAAAAGTCAATTCAATAGGATATGATTCACAGAAGAATGATTTCAGTATTTTAATATTAAATTTCACAAAAGATTTGAAGCTTTATATCTTCTATTATTTATCTGCGAGCGCTTTCGACAGCTGGTCGTACTGTTATCATCTGGCACTCCTCAAACTGACTATTCTCCTCAAACTGACTGACTTACATTCGGTATAATCTTTTATATAATTAGTAATTAATGGTACTGAAGAATAACAAAAACTGAAATACTGTTACAAGAAGGCAATTACTTGTTTTCATGAGACCCGAAGTAGTTTGCTCCCCTCCCTCAGTGTCATAAATTCTATCCCAAGTAGGGTTAAGGGTTTTATTATATAGGTACTTTTACCTGAAAATCCGCGTTGGCAGATTCAATAGGCCTGGCAACCACCATTCGTACGTGGACTCCACACTGTCTCAGAACAGAAGCAACTTGCTCAGAACCCAATCCCCTAAGATTAACTTCGCCTATTTGAAGAATGTGGTCTCCACTCTGGAGTCGACCGTCCTGTGAACAATTCAGTGACTATCAGATTTTTTTAATTCAAATTCAAATGATTATGCTCAATTTAGCAACTCCTCTTGATTATGCTAACTTGATTATCGAAACGCGAGTTGAAAGTCAGTGTTTTTATTCTGATGAGGGAAATATGTTCTACTTATCATATCTCAGTGGTTTTGACAGAATCTGGCAGACATTCATTTGTTAATTCATAGCCTTCATACTTTATTCTGTTTCATCCAATATTTGTTTACCCTCAAGGTACATTTAGTGACCGATCAATTGGTGTTGGTTCAATTACTTTTTTATACGACTAAGAATTGAACAAGAAGAACAATTCGCTTCTTATACCCTGTCAACATTAATTGGAGTATGGAGTTGATTTGTGCTTTGGATTAAACAAAAATGCATTCATGTCACTAATTGTTGGTCAGTACCAGTCAAAATTGTCTTTAAAAAAAATTAAAAATGTCATTCATCCACAGAATTTCGAAAAAATTAATAAATCCATAAATCAATATATTAAGTTCATTCAGTTTCTATGACAATTTTCATCATTTGGAAAATGATTTGAAAAAATAATTAATGGCACTATAAAAAATAAAGCAGAGGTATTGCGAATTCGTTATAGTTTCAAATTTACAAAAATATAGAAGTTCAACATTTCATTCAATGAATGTTACTGAAGAATTGAGAACTCTCCAAATTGAATTCCAAGTAACAATTTAACTGTAAATGATATTTCAATCGAATTTAATATCACAAAACACATGGTTCTGAAAAATCTCATCTTTCACGCTCAATACAAACGAAATGTCTTCTGCATACGTTTCTTATTGACATTCTTTATGAATTGTGTTTTTTATTTCTACACCACTTTTTAATTTCTTTCTCCAAATTCGAAACTTTGGTGAAAGGTATTAGTATATGAACTTTCGGCTTCACACAACGTTAAGCATTCTCGGAGGCCAACGGCGTTCTCTATTCAGAAAATAATGACAGTTATGGCCTGTATACATTCAAAAACAGTAATAAAAATAAAATTGTACCTATTTATTTATGACTTCAAGCTAGCTTAGAAACCTTTTTTTCAATACAATTTTGCATTTTGCTTTCATCAACGGTTACAGGGTTGATACATATCATCGACTCCATTCTTTCCAAAAAATTGCTAAAAAAAGCCATTTAATTAACAATAACATACATACTTGGACGTCGCTTACTGTACAAATAATAACTTAAACCAATTTATTGACGAGGATGAGGGCAAAACTTTAGTGTTGGATAGGTACTCAGTATATAAGTTTTTGCCCAAAACTTTATATTGGCCAATCGGGGAGAAACTTTACCCAAAGAACAAAAGGATTTAGGAGTAGTTTTTTGAATGTCAATACCATTTCTTGATATAAGAGCATGCATTCAACTATGACTATGAAGTATTACATTTCGAAGAAAACGGTTTGAAAATCAATCTTTTGGAAAACTCAGAAATCAATAGATTTGAGAATTCTGATAATTACCTCAATGAATAAATATAATTGAACGTGGAAACTGATAGCGAGTTTATTACATGTTCAATTAATGAATGGGTGGAATTTTCTTTCATGATGTTTAAATCTTCAATTAGTTTTTACCTATACTCAGGGAAAATTATTAGTCATTGAGTAGTTATGATTTAAATTATTATAATATAATGCTCAATGCATAATGCACATTATACATAATGAACATTATGCATAATAATGCATAATGTTCAAAAAATATCAATTAATTGATACCTAATTAGTGACCTAAGTAATTAGTCATTATTTAGGTAGAGGGTCACATGATTTAAATTGTTATTATATATAGCACAATTCAGTATATATGAAAATGTTTGAAGAGGTTATAGCGAAACACGTTTTGGGATATTTGAGTATTCGTGAATTTGGATTTGTACGCACAAAATTTATTATTGAATGAAAATGTTTCAACACTTTTCATCTTCGATTCGACAATTTCAAGTAAACATTGAATTGCTCATCTTCATTATGTCTAGAGGGAACGTGCACTGATGAGTGGCTAATGAGCCCGAAACCGGTCTGCAAGTGTGCCCGTTCCAAAATTGAAGGTCGACTCTTTTAGTTGTATTGCCAATTGCATATACAGGAAATTTTCTGTTAAGATTTCTGCACTGACGCCTGTTGGATATAATTCAACGCCCTTCGTGGTATTAACCAGGGAAGTAGTTATTTTTTGATAAGCGTCTGTCCATTCAACCTACCGTGTAGGCATATTCGGGACTGGCTTGAACTCTTAACGTTCATTTCTTTATATTAAAAAAGTACTGTTCCCGAGTAGGGAGGACTGGATCCTCCGGAAGAAGGTAATTTTAAAAGCAGATAGTTGTTAGATCACAGATGGATCAAAAACGCCTTCCGATTCTCGGACAGTCAAGCAGCGTTGGAAGCTCTTGGCTCCTACCGAGCAACGTCTAAATTGGTAGCAGATTGTCAAAAATGACTCTCCTCGATAGATTGTCTCTGGTCTAGATTCCTTGCCATACTGGCCTGGAAGGCAATGGGGCTGCTGACTCCCTTGCAAAGGAGGGCGCTGCAAGCAGCTTCATCGGACCAGAACCTGTCATTGACATCGCTTTAGGCTTTGCCAAACACAGATCAAACACGTGGATGGCAAGAAGATTTATGAACTTCTGGCAGAATCTTCCAGGATCGGCTCACTCTCAGGTATTTATTCACCCTTCGAATATTGATACCAAACAGTTGTTGGACTACACTAGGGACGAACTACGATGTTTAATTGTCAACAGGCCTCTTTAAAGGTCACCGTCATTTGAATCATAATATACAGAGACTCACAGTATCGGAAGACAGTGGGTTTCACCTCTGTTTGAAAAATCATGACACAGCTGAGTAAATACTTTGTACCTGCCGCGCTGGGTACCGAATCAGGTTTTTAGAGTTCGGCGGAGCCGTACTCTTACCATCTGAGCTGAAGACAAATCGGTTTAGTTAAGAAGCTGGGTTTATTTGGTCGAGTGTGAGCCACAATAAACCCTTGCGGGTTGCAGTGGAGAGTCGAATAGACCCCCTCACTTCGAACCTAACCTAACCCAACCTAAGTAGGTAGTTGATTGTTCTAGAAAAATGAACAATATCATTTCGAACAGTGCCTTCAAACTTATTTTTTTCAAAATGGAACAAAATAATGAAAATTGGAATAAAAACTGTACCGCATGACACGTTGCTCACGAGGAAAAGTGGAATCATATTAGACAATGAAAGTCCGAACTAATAAAAATGTAAATTTTCAATTTCGTTTACTCATAACGAACTGATTGGTATGATTCTGCAATATCTATCTTTGATTTGCAAAAAATAAAATGAGTTTGAGGTCAATCGACCCCAATATAAACTTGATGGTGGATGTTAAAGGCAGAAATGGTTATCAAGTAAAAATCCAAAAGACTATCGAATTCTCAATCCCTAACAATCATTTATATTGGTTCGTTCATAATCTTAATGTGGCCGCCGCTTATGGGGTTAAACCTATTTACATGACATTAAGGTCATCTTCTTATTCTTCAGTAGTTATAGACCAAATACTTATTGATTTATTCAACTATTCTGTAACGGATGAGAAAAAATGATTATGAAATATATAGAATCAAAATCTTTACAACAATGTTTTCGTTTCAATGCAATGATATTTCTGAAAATTTTGTGCCCACTATTATGGAATTGTACTAGAGATTTGGATCTATTATAATATTTTTTGGTAGGCAGGTTGTTTCAGATTGAATGCAGAATCTATTTCTACCAACTCTGATTTTATTCAGTTGAAGTAAATCATTAAAAACTAGCCAATACTAGCCATGATAGTTTGATGAGGTATTTATTATCGATTGGGATGTTTTGGAGAAAATCATAAGTACGTTTTTTGCTAACCCCAAACTAATGGTGTGATGTTTTCTTTAATCACACGAGCCTAAGGGAAACGCTGCTTCTTCAGAGTAATAAAAGCTTTCAGTCATCAAACATAATCCATCAACTACTAGGGACATCAATCGATTTTGTAATTCTAGAGAGTTTTGAACTGAGTAACTTATTTTTGCTTGTGATTGATTCTTCATTATTTGAACCAAAAACTTTTTTGCATGATGCTTAGATAGATGATTAGGTCGTTCAGAAATGAATGTTAAGGGAACTCATCTCGGATATCTGGATTATTTTGAGAAAACTAAGTTGACCAATGATAAGAGAAATGACAATTTCTATGTTTTTACTACTTCTATAATATACATTAAATTAAATTATAAAAGTGGTAAAAAACATAAAAATTTTTATTTCTCTTTTCATTATGATCTCCTACCATGTAGTAACGGCTACATTCATTAATTTAAGTTCACCAAATGTAATGTAATTCGAAATTCTAAATGGTAATAATTTGACTTTGACTAAATGGTAATAATTTGATTTTGACTCGATACAAGTAATGACAACTTGTTCTCGCACACATTTTTCTTTGTACATTTTGTTCTAGTATTCTAAATACCTTTTTGGTTGCTTTGAAAGTCGTTAGTTCATGACCACTTCTCTCTGATGTGACTCGGTTCTCAAATATTTCTAATACTTTCCAAAAACTATGTATTGACTTTCAAATTGTTCTAATTGAAAAATAATTTTTCAAATCAGTTAAGTCAGTGATGTACTATTTTACTCTATTAGAAAGTGAAACATTAAAAGGACTAAGATAACTCCGTTTTCTTGGGGCAATCCCATTCCCTCACAAATCCCTTCAGAATTACATTTTACAAGAAATATGAGCCTGCCTAAAATATGATTAGTATTCCCGAAGAGCAATCAGAAATTTCATTATTTTCTTATTTCTCAGTTTCCTTATTTGTGTTTCTGTGATGCCTCTCGCTACTACTAAAATTCATTGACCTCGATTTATGAAAGAAAATGCTTCCCTGTCGAGTAACTCTTGTCGCAGCGGGACGGGAGAAATTCGCTACTAGACAGGAAGGAAACGTTACACGCACCTAACTCAAAGTGATGGGTTTCCTTGATGCCGCGATTTTATGTTACAAGATATCTACATGGAAAACCACCCATTCGGTTCCATTATTTTGGTATTGTTCCCTAATTCGGAGAATCTGTTTTGACATTTCATGGACATTTCAGAGTGTTTCGTCAGTGATGCTATCTTTACATTTTGATTATATATTCAGACATCATCTTGTACATGTATGTACGTGAAAGGCATTTCACATATGAATCATATTAACATTATCAATTTTAGATTTTACCTTACAAATCTGGGACGATGAAATTTTTGGTTGTCTATAATCAACAAGTACTTCAATCCAATGAAAATACTCACAATGAAATAACAGCAAATTCAACATATTATACTTTTTGAATTATTCATGATAGAAACCATTTGAACTATTCGTCATATATAATTTCAGCAGAGAGAGTGGCGAAATTGATACAAAAAATCAACTTGCTTCAAGATCATGCTCATATATCGCCTAAGATTCATGAAAACACCATATTTATGAGACCATTCGTAGAAAACGAAATCTTCTGACTCCTCTAACCAAAACTAAAAGAAAATCATCTAGTTTCGATTAAATCGAAAGTCGATATGAAATGAATAGGCTCTATTATTAAACCAATCACCTTTCTTGCAAACATGTCCCTCAAAACCGGAACATTTTCAAATAAACTGAAGAATGGTAAGTTTATTTCACTTCACAAAAAACAGATAGGCAAAAATTAGACAACTACGATACTCGGAAGTTTTTCAAAGATATTTGAAATGAGTTTTATAGACCGAACAGATCCACGTTAACCCCTGTTATCCTACTTCAAAATTAAAAAGTTGATCGATTTGATCGAGGCAGGCTAATGCCCTGCTGGAATCATTTGCTAACTCAGTTAGCAGTCAAGTTTATTACGATAAGCTGCTATCGAAAATGTATAATTACGGAAATCCAGGAAATGCCTTCGGCCGGGTGAAACAAATAGATAGTTTGATTTTAAAAAATTTTGACTCAACAAAATTCCTGGGAATAACTATAGACAAAAACCTTACTTGGAAGATTCATTGTCAGATTGCAGTTCCCTTGCATACATATTTAGGACTATAAGGTCTATTTTACAGAAAAATCAGTTGCTCTTAGTGTATCACAGCTTAGCAAATTCTTGTTTCAGATATGATATACAGGATTTTTAAAATTCGTTCCTCAACATTGGGATCTCGAAAACTATGAGAGATACAAGGATGGTTGAATTAGGGTATCAGGAATCACATGTTAAAAGGTAAGGCCTCGCTAGTCCTTATCTCGCACAAGTTTCTCAACTTCTGAGAGTTGTCATTCGTATGAGGGCGACAGCTGATTAACGGAAAAACAGATTTTTTTTAAACAGATGCGCATTTACCTGACTAACATTGCCACTTTTCCCTGCTACATAATGAAGTTTTCAGATTTGTTATTTAACGTTTCGTCTTCTTTTCTTATAGGCGCTTCATTGGATTTTCTCTGTTTCGAATCTGTTTAAAAATCTGTTTAAAATCTGTTTAAAATCTGTTTTTCCGTTAATCAGCTGCCGCCCCCATACGAACGACAACTCTCAGCAGTTGAGAAACTTGTGCGAGCTAAGGACTAACG
>WOGN01009641.1:0-10732 GCA_015342105.1 Leptinotarsa texana | reverse complement strand
ACTCACTCACTGAGTGAGTGAAGATAATAGTACAGTAATTTAGATTCTTAAGAGGAAATAAAATAAAAACAAAAAGTAGATACCAAAATATTGGTATCATGGAGAGTAGACATCAAGCATGTTTTCAAATGACACTTTATTGTGTTTAAAAATTGCAAACAACCGCAACACGTTTTGCTGTACCTAGGTACAATAACTTTCTCAAGCGTTTTTATGCTGACTAAATTTAATTCAATCTGTGCTTTCCATATTATCTTTTGAATTCAATTGATATGCTTTGTCTGTGTATCAGAGTCTCTAATTCTGTTACCAGGTTTAGGTAAAAAAGTTACTCTGTTATTCTGTTTTGATGTGATATATGTATATTTGTTAGAACCAAACTTTCGAAAAATATTCTAGCCAATGTTACAAAAAGTATTTGTTGAAGTTGTCATCTGGCAAAATTTGGAGGCTAGAAGGAGAGACATTTTGGAATTTATGAGTAACTATGTCACTTTTTGCTTTCATGATTAGCCAGCCTTGAGTTATGTGATATTTTACATTTTTAATTGCTAAAAGGTTCCTTCATTTCCCTGTTTCCCTAAAAGAGTGGTATATATAATTCAAAATGTTTCTCTTCACACTTAATTTTCAATTATTTCAGTGATTCGAATTCCAAACCTTTCTTTATATTTTTATATTTACAGGGTACTTTCATTTTGAGCACACGTCAATTACTTCAACTAGAAATTACCGAGAAATTTTCTCGTGAAGATTCCCGCAAAGTTTAATAGGCTGTTTGGTATAGAACCTTTGTTGCAGTTAATAGTTGTCATGCAACACGCTATTTCCAAACTTTCCAAAGCATTCAGTTATATATCGTTTTTATTTATTCTATGGTCATTCTCTAAAGAGTGTCAAGACTTTTTTGATCTGCGAAATTGAATACCTTTCCAAAAATCTCAATATCAGATTACTGACTTCCAAAATCAAAAATCCATTTGCTGCCAGAAATTCTAGAACAATGACTAAATTTTTGACAAGGAGGTGCCTTCTATTACCTGTAGGTAATAGAAGGCACCTCTATTACCTGTAGGAAATAGAAGGTACTTCACTCTATTATGTAATACAAATTTCGCTGTAAAACTGGATATGTTCCCCAAGAAAAGAAAAGTTGAGATACCAGTTTAATATAAACAATATAAACAATTTAGGCTAAAATTTTGATCTCATAGGGCTATTGAGAATCACTGGAAGAACTACTACTAGAATCAGTAGACATCACCTCCACATCTTCATTTTCTTGCTTATGATTCCTTGTATCCATAGGAACAGTACCTTGACCAACACTTATATGCATTTCCCCTGACGGATGCCAAGCAAACTGGTTTTGTTGTGCTGCAGGTATTTCTATAAAAAAAATTATCATTGCATTAAAAATTATCATTAAAATATAAATAATAGTATTATTATTAAGACTAAATTTACAATATATATAAATTTTTAATATAAGGAAATTTGTCTAAATGCATAGTCTTCCCAACAAATTACCAATGATTAAAGCTAATAAGTATGTTAATACTTATTATTATCTTCAAGGCATATCTCGGGGAATCATGTTGTCACCCTCAGGAGATATTCTTCACAAATTCCTTACGACTAACTCAGTATTATTTATATTTTCAATATAGAAGGATTTACATTCACTCAATCCTTATTACATTTTCGTCAATGATTTCACAACTAGGAACTTTTTAGTCGCCAAGTCTTGGTATATAGAAAAAATAATTTGTGTTTCCGGAAGTTCCGGTTCTAACTATTGGTGAGGATCAAGAAGAAGTCATCTAAACTAAATTTATACCATACCAAGGTTAGGTTAATAGTTGATGATTGACATGTTCAAGTAAATATTGCTAAAAATACTCCAGCTACTGGGTGATTTTTTTTTGTTGTTTTTGACAGATCACGCGTGAATCGTGTCTTGTGTCATTGTCAAACTTTTTCAGTTTGGTCTATAATTTATCCATGAATCGACTTACAAATGAACAACACTTGCAAATTATAGTATTTTATTATCAAAATTCATGCTCGGTGAAGAAAGTACATCGTGCACTTCTTCCAATTTATAGGCAGTTTCGTCGGTCCACTGAAGGAGTTATTCGGTAGCTTGTGACTAAATTCCGAACCCAGTTTACATTATTGGACATTAAGCCACCAACACGCATACGTAGCGTGAAGACCGAAGAAAATATTGCGGTTGTATCCGCCAGTGTTCGTGATGACCGCGAAATGTCGATTTGCCGCCGTTCGCAGCAATTGGGCCACTGTTACTCCACTACGTGGAAAATTTTGCAAAAAGATTTGGGTGTAAAACCTTATAAGATACAGCTGGTGCAAGAATTGAAGCCACACGACCTCCCACAATGAATGGGCGCACGGAAAGTTGGAGGAAGATCCATATTCTTATCAAAAAATTGTGTACAGAGACAAGGTTCCCCAATTATAGTGAAGACCAGCCACAAGAATTGCAAGAGCTACCGATGCATGCCAAAAAAGTCACTGTTTGGTGAAGATAATAGATTGGAGGCATCATCAATGGTCGGTGGCATCAAAGACACAATGGCCGGAACGTTACTGTGAATGGCGAGCGCTACCGTGTGATGATTGACGACTTTTTATTGCCCAAAATAAAAGAATTGGGCATGCCTGACATGTGGTTTCAACAAGACGGTGCCACATGCCACACGGCACGCGAAATCATAGCCCAATTAAGAGTCGCCTTCCGAAAACAGTTTATCTCATTTTGAGGCCCGTCAATTGACCATCTAGATCGTGTGACTTAACGCCTTTGGATTATTTCTTGTTGGTTCATTTTGAGGCTCATGACTACAGGGATAAACCAGCAACGACTGACGCTCTGGAAGCCCATGGTGAAGCATTTATATTTTTTCAAATTCTTTGTGTGGTTTTGAAAATCAAATCCTATACCCCTTGAAAAATTATCCATTAGTTGCCAATGTTTTCGTTTTCGGCACTCTACAGAAGAGGAAATCTGACCATTTTTTGAGTCTTCATGATATCCTGTATGTACTTTTCTTTCTGTGTATTAGTAGTAGATGAAGTGTTGGATCGTTTGGTTGAACGCGACAATATCAGGAAACCGCAGAGCACCATCTTAGTTACTAGTTGCAGTTCTAAGACTCTCACGATACAGATAAACAAGTTTCAGAGCGGAGTATGCTGATTCCACTTTTTGAATGATATGATCATCTAAATGTAATTTATGATGACCAGACCGAGGTTTTCAACAAGATCACACATCAAATTACCTAAAAGAACAATTCGTTCAGGCCAGTCTCAAATCACCTACACTGCAGGTTGATGGACTCACACCTATCAGAAAACAACTATTCCCCTGGCTAACACGACGAAGGGCATTGGATTATATCCAACAGGTGTCGGATATCAAGTGATTTTCATGAAAGAGCTCTAAAACAACGCATTTTAAACTTATCACTTCAACCTTTTCCTGTAAAAAAGTATTTGAATATTTAAAAAAGAGGAATGAAATAATGTATTCAAAATTCAAAGGGATTCGTTTCTATTTCACCATTTGGCAACATCAGTTACAGCTAATAAAGGACAATGAATCTGTTACCTGTATGAGACAAACAAAGATGGCATATTTCAGAGGCTTGCTGTTCTGGTTACTTTTGTTCCGAGTTTCGAGACATTCTGTGACATATGACATTTTGCACCTAACCTATCTTTCTCTATATAAATAAATAACAAACCAACTGTTTGTGTCTTGTGGAGGTGATATTGAACTATAATTTATATTTTGCCTCAATTGTTGATTTATAAAGATAATTTTCCTTTTTTAAAGTGGAATATCTAGGTACGTATAAATTATTTCAACTTGATATAAGTGCTGATGCAAATATGTGAATTAGAAACGAATCCCTTAAAAAATCAAAACCCAACATTTGAAGCATCAATTTGAATACTTTTTGAAGTGAATTTGAGAAACTCATGAATCAAACTCGACTGTATTTTGTTCAAACTTGCATTTGCTGTAATAACCCAAATTGAGAAATGTTGCCCATTTTAAACGCTTCCAAAGCCAGATTGATGCATGGACAACAGCTTTCTTTCATTTACGTATATTTTAATTAGTGAGTTGCACATGTTTCAGCAGATTTTCATAGTTTTTTCTTGGGATTTTCCACCTTCCAGAATTTGAAAAAATGCTAATTTGTAAGGGAGAATTTTATACAGGCATAGAGAGGGCAAACTTCTAGTTCGCCTCGATGAGTTTTTTTGAAGAAAAATGTTCTCTCTAGTTTGTAGTTTTTGATAATTTCATCCGAAAATCAAATTCCATTTTATATCTGTTGAAATGAAAAACTGCAAAATATGGTTAAATATCCCATAAGTACAAAGGTCTTCTGTCAAACAGGTTAATTTTATATCGAAAATGTAAATAAAAATCCTGAATCTCTCACAAAAAATAACCGTTTTCAAAATTTATAAGGGTATTTGTAAATTTCATGAATTTTGCTTACATATATAGTTCCTTTAGATAACGTTTTGGAAACCACCTCCATCTTTTTTCTGAGATTCATTGAGAATAATCTGGTAATTCCACTGAAAGTTGTAAAATGTCTAAGAAAATTCAATGACAGTTTTTCCCTCACCAAACTGAACTTTTTTTATTTTTTTCAAAAATATAAGGCATAAGAAAAGGAAAATAGTCAACAAGCATTTCTTGATGTAGATGATGATAACAAATTGTTATAAAACATGGTTTGAGAGAAAAACACTTACTAATAGGTAGTATACCAATTCAAATGTTATACTTTCCTCGTGTTCTTGATGAGATGTGACAAATCAGTTCTAAATTCACTGTCCTGAAGTTTGTGACAACTCAAACTGTTCGAAGATATTTATTAACTCGCCAAACTGGACATTAAAGCACACTTGTTCGGCACAGCACAGCACGGCGCTGTCCATCGCCTGATGGCGACGGGTAGTATCATTGTCCAGCTACAACCAGAATTTCAGTTGACAACTAGCAGTTGTGAAGAAGAAGCCGTCAATATAGTAGCCGCATATTTTTCAGTATTTCCGAATGACTCCAAGCAAATTTTCAGAACTTCTGGATTCTCTGGGCCCTGCCTTAACAACCAACTCAATTTTTCCTCGTCCATTTTTTCATTGTTCAAATCCTTTACGTATTTTGATGGGATGGGAAATTTTGTGATCGGCAAACTGTTAATAAAAATAAAGAAATTAAATTAATTATTCACTTTTTTGATCTATGAAACGTGATAATTTTTATATATCTTATCAAAATACGAGAGGGTTACGAGCAAAAACTAGATAAGTTTTTGATGCAGTCTCGATTAATGAGAATAAGGTTTTTATGTTGACGGAAACCTGGCTTGACTCATCCAACGATGAATCGAAACTTTTTCCTGGTAATTTCAAAATATATAGGACAGACATAAATTTCACTGCTACCAATGTTAGTAGAAGTGGTGGTGTGCTAATTGTTGTACACGAATATATTTTCTCATCACCAGTTAATTTATCAAATTATCATTTTCCAGTGTCTGGCTTTATTGACATAGTAGTTGTGAAATTATCTTTCTCCGATAAGTGTCTCTTTCTGATATACGTTTATATAATCCCTAAAACATGTCAGACTTTTTCGGCTTATCGCAAAATAACTTTGTTTTCAATCACTTCTGTCCATTAGATCGATCAGTAAAAGATGACGGTCATCATACTGCTTTGAAAATTACATGCGAACCGAACTCCAAAGCGAACTCGAAGAATAAATTTGAATTTTGTTTCAGAGACTCATTCAATTTTGAAAAAGATAACTTTACGCTCATGTATGAACTGATCCTCGCTATCGATTCGACGCTTCTAAATGTGTTTCGCAATGCAGATGATACCTATGTTCACTTTTATGAAAAACTATACAGTGTATCTGATCACTGCGTGCCAAACTTCTCGATAAACTATAAAAATAATTATCCAGCCTACTTTGATGGTGCATTGATAAAGAACATTCGAACTGAAGCAAAATTTTGGTGTAAATACAAAAGAGACGGCAACATTCACGCTTTTCAGGAATTCAAAAGTTCTCGGTCAGAAATCAAATGAGCCATTGGAATAGCTTAAAAAAATTAATTCAGAAAACTGAGAGCGGGATTATTCATAACCTTAATGAGTTGTCGTCATTCATTAACAAGTCAAAATGTACGAATGGAATCGGAGATGAAATGTTACATGAAGGCAATCTACCAGATAATTCCTCAGATATTCCTGATGTCTTTACAGATTTCTTCAGTTGTTCTTATATAGTGTCAATTTCAAGTGACCATACGAACAACAATAGTGATATTCCCAGCCTAGTAATCAAAAACTTTAGTGTTAAAGATGTTTATCTAAAAAAAATTAAAACCTAAATTTACGGCGGGACCTGATCATTCATCATTGAAGCATTCATCATTGAAGATTGTGCCTCAGCTCTGGTTGAACCACTAACAACTCTAATTAATATATGCCTGAAAATATCAACTGTACCATCAATATGGAAAATGTGGAATTTCTGTCCAATTTTCAAAAAAGAAAATAAATCAGAAAAAAAAATTACAGACCAATTTCATATGCAACTTTTGTGAAGTGTTTGATATGTTTCTTGAGGAGACAATCTACTGCCATGTCAGCAACATTATTATTCCCAATCAACCCGGTTTCATGAAAGGAAGTTCAACCATCAGCAATCTTGTAACAATCACTCAATGTATTGCAGAGAGTATTGATAGTGAGTCTCAGAATGATGTCATGTACACTGATTTGTCTAAAGCGTTCGACAGACTTAACCATGGTATCCTACTCAACTAGCTTTCGACTTTTGGATTATCCATTGACCTTATTACTCTCTTCAAATCGTATTTATGCAACCATGAGTAGTATGTCCAACTCATTGGCCTCAAGTCTGTCAAATGTGTAGCCACTTCTGGTGTAATACAAGGATCAATCTTAGGACCCTTACTATTCAATATGTTCATCAATGATATCGGAGCTGAGACTGATGTCAATTTCCTTCTATATGTAGATGACTTGAGACTCTATAACAATATAACATGTTCTAATGATTGTGAATGTCTCGCCCTGAATTTAAATCGTGTTGTTACATGGTGCCGGAAGATGTGACGTCGTACTATATTTCGCCAGTTGCCATTCCATTTATTTTGAACTGTTTGCTTTTGCTGGTTGAAAGTTTCTGTTTTTAATTGTGATTGTTTTGTCCAAATCTGTGGTTTTTTACTGTGTTTAGTTTTTTTTACACAGTATTATTTACTATCAAGTGGAGTGCAAATTCGAACAAACATGACCGACGACGGATTTCAATCCGATAATCTTCCAATTCTTGATCACACATCAGATAGATAATAATATGTAAATACCTACATTAAAATAGTTTTCACATATATGTTATATCGTGAGTAGGACGATCTCACCGGTATCAGATTACCAAGATAACGACTTCCAAGACTTTGAGTCAGCAGAGTCAGCAGAACGTGATACTTTTGTTATTCCCATCGTCTCCTGCTGACACCGCTGTCTACACATTATAAATGGACCCTGCGAGGTCAAATCATTGTCAGAACTAATTTAGAATTCGTGTAGTATCAACTTAGATTCTGTTCCATTTTTTCATTGTAGTTTTGTAACGATATTTTTTGTTGTTTTTCAAAGAAAGTCTGTAATTGAAAATAAAGTGTTTTTTAAAAAGTCGTATTCAAAAGAGTGAATATAACAATTGGCGCAGTCGTTGTAGGATCTGACAACGTTGCTAGAACAAGGAAACCCTAACTAGTAGCGGCGGATTCTAATCCCTCAACAGAGAAAGAACCAACAACCCCTGAGGAGTCATCACTCGAGGAAGCAGCGGAAGGAACACCTGGTGAAGCCCCTGGCTGGACGACTTCGAGAACACGACGAATCGGAATGAAGATTGTAATACTGTAAGTCGATATTGAATTGTCTCGATTTATTTTGCAATCTATTTACCATCACTTCAATTCTTTTCAAAATCAATAATCATACTGATTGATTATTGCAAATAGCAAATAAGTACTGTTCGATCATTCAAATTTTGACACCAAAAATTTGTTAAGATAAATCAAAATGCCTCAAAACCAACCAGAACCAGAAGCAATCGAACCATACAAGTTATCAGAAATATTTTCAATAGTGCCTGAATTCGAAGGTGATCAAATATTTTTGAACACTTTCTTAAATGCTTGTGATTGTGCATATCGCATGTCAACAGCAGACCAACGCGATCTATTAGTGATTCACATCAAAAACAAACTCAAAGGTAGAGCAGCACAATTGATAAGTTCAAGGAATCCTGGAACTTACCCCGAAATCAAACATTTATTAAATTTATATTTTGGAGACTCTAGAGATCTAACATCACTGATTCACGATCTTCAGCGTATCAAACAACTTCCAAATGAAACACCTTTAATATTTTTCAATCGCCTTCAAGTCCACAATGCCAAAATGCACGCATGTGTACAAAAATCCGTCCTTTCTGCGGAACAAAAACACGCACAATCCGCACTAATTGAAACAATGGCATTAAACACGCTTTTAACCGGACTAGAACCGCGAATAGGTCAAGTAATTCGTGCCTCCAATCCGGCAGATCTACTTGAAGCCCATGTTAGAATTAGGAGAGAAATGCAACTATCCTATTTCGAACATCAAAAAAATGAAAGACCAAACCAAACACGTCCTCAACAAACAATCAGACGAAACCCCCAACCAACATCCCAAAGAACCTGTCACACTTGTGGTCAGATAGGTCACATTTCCACAGAATGTCGAATGAGACAACAAAGACCCCAAAATAATTATCAATATTCCAACCAAAGGTTTGCGAGACCGAACCCTCAATCCAATCAAAATTTTTCGAGTCAAACAAACCCTCAACCCAATCAGAATTTTCCAAGACCAAACTTTCAAACAAATTCTCAACCAAACAGGTCCCAGACTAACCAAAATCAAATTCGACCTCAATCTCAAAACCAATTCAGACCACCCGTAATTCAAAGAAATCCGAATTACCCTGTCAATTTTAACCAAAACCAAAGAGCCCATTTCATGACATACGAATCTCAAGATTATCATACAGGTGATAATCAAGACTATCATACAGCTGATAGCTATAACTATCAATACAACGATTACTACCCCACCGATAATAACTATGATTACTATACCCCTAGTGATCAAGATTACCAATACAACCAAATTCAAACACCTGAAGATCCTTCAATATACCAGGATTTTCTTTCACTCCCGAATACGAACCATCCACCTATTCAACCCCAGACAGCGAACAACCAATCAATCGACCCTATATCAGAAGTCCAATCCCAAATTCAGTCCCTGAATATACAAGACTTCAACCCGAACGCGAACTTCCCGGAACAAATTTTCATGTAAGCCCTATGCTTTCTATGAATTCGAAGAATCTGTACTACATCAAAGACTCTTCCAATACCTTTAAAATCCTCATCGATACAGGTGCAGGAATATCCATTTTCAAACCCAAAACATGCGAAAAATACCCCCTTAGATTCCCTGAAAACGTCACTATACAAGGTATCACTGATCAGAAAATTGTCGTGAATGAATCCACTCTAATAAATTTCACACAAAACGATCCACACAAAGTCTTTATCTACGACTTAGACATTGACTTCGACGGTTTACTCGGATCTGACTTTCTCGAACATTATAATTGTATAATTGACCTGAAAAATAAACAACTCATAACAAACTTTAAAACGGTCCCTTTGTTCAAAGTTTCAGACATAAATGACCATATACTCACTGAAAAACCGAACCGAATTCAAATAGAACCCCGAATGGAGAAAATATTCAAATTACATTGCAACCTCAAGAACACTGAAGCTATACTGCTAGCTGAAGAAAGAGAAAAAGTAAGAATCCCCAACGCCATAGTCAAAATTGATGAAAACGGTATGTTCTACACTACTATCGTAAATACAAACGCGATCCCAAAACAAATTGATTTCTCTGAAATAAAACTCGAACCCCTTCCAACACATGAAACAATTTTGAATATTAATGAATCGTTTTCCCAAAACCAACCCCATATTGATCGTATCCAAGAAATCAAAGCGCAACTAAGAACCGAACATTTAAACGAAGAGGAACATCAATCAATAACTGATTTATGCCTCCAATTCGAAGATATCTTCTATTTAGAAGGAGATAATCTCACTTTTACCAACGAAATAAAGCATACCATTGATACCAAGGATGCTAGACCCGTCTTTACAAAATCCTACAGGTACCCACAAGTACACAAGGAGGAAGTAAAAACACAAATATCAAAAATGCTAAATCAAGGCATTATTCAGCCATCAATATCCCCATGGTCATCTCCAGTTTGGGTTGTACCCAAAAAGATGGATGCCTCCGGTAAACAGAAATGGAGAGTTGTCATCGATTACCGAAAACTCAACGAGCTAACGGTTGACGACAAATACCCATTACCCAACATCTCTGACCTCCTAGACCAGCTTGGTAAATGTGAATATTTCACCACGCTTGATCTCGCCTCCGGATTTCATCAAATTGAAATCGAACCCAAAGATATTCCCAAAACGGCTTTCTCCGTAGACAATGGTCA
>WOGN01009640.1:0-10732 GCA_015342105.1 Leptinotarsa texana | reverse complement strand
TCAGTTATTATTAAAAAACTGATTATTTTTGAAAACTTTGCCACCCTGTATCTCAAAAGTTAAGGCGTTTAGGACATACGTCCATAAGAAGTTTTTTCCTTAAAATGTGTCTAAGAAATACCTTCATCGAATAATTCAGGATTTTTAGTCCGTGATTTCATAATACTATAAGAGTAATTTGAAAATTAGATTTTTAAACGACCTCTCAGCTCGTAACATTTGCCCCTAGTTCACGTCATCAGTTTCTGTCGATCTTTACTTTTTCTCATTTTCATTTTTCGATTTTTTTTGGAGTTGATTTTGATCCCGCCAAAATGCTTATTCTGTTATTTATTCAAACTTCACTTTGACACTAACAAATAGTTGTTTCTTTCAGGTTCTCTGAGTCTATCATAACTGAAATCATTTTCATATCCAAAGAAAATCATTTTTCCATTTCTCTGATCTCATTTTCTGACGTACTGTTTCGAATAATGCACGTAAGCACTACTTTCAATGTATTGCATGTGTTTGACATTGGGTATTTTGTTAAACGTTTTTTCATAAAAAGTCATACCTGCAAGCTGGTTCGAAAGCTTCGAAAGTTACAAAATCAGTTTTCACGACATCTCACTTACCTATGCATTATACGAAATATATCATTGAGAAATTTATATTAATACCTCCAGTCCGACACCTACTGATACTATAATTATCGCAATATAATAATCACTGTCGGCCGCCTCTTTTTATGTAATTTGCCGCTAGTTTATCTTAATGACTCCTTAGCGGCATCCTCAAAAGGGCATAGTGGGTTGGAATATCTCAGTGACTTTGTGAATGACTTGCATTGACACTTGCTTGAGACGACTATGTTGCTTCCTTTGATGTACCGACATGTTTGCATTCTTGAAATTCTATCACTCTTAGACATCCCTGGATAGACTATATAAAATCTTGAAAATATAAAAATTTCACATACATCTCATCAAACTTTTTTCTGGATAATAACTGAACCCCTAGTAGTGTTAACGAATAACGGTTGTGATTCCATATATGAATTAATTAGATTTTTTCAATCACAGCTGATAGCAAATATTCATTAAACCGAGATACGAAATACAACATTATATGGGATATACGGTCATGCTAAATTCAATTTCGAAATTGAACCAATCAAATTTGCCGCAGTCACGCAAACTATATTTCTAATATTTATTCATTACATTAATTGCCACGGCCAACCAAAAACAATAATAAATGTGTTATTTGTATGTCCCAATAGTTTGTCTATTTTGAACTGGTAGAGGGTGAATTGGTAAATGTGCGTAGTTGTAAATGAACTTGGAGATACTTCAAATTACTCTACGCTTCTGAAAACTGAAATCCCTCTGAAGAGGCATCTAGAATATACAACAAGTTGTATTGTTTTACGACAGTGTTGCAGATCAAGTTGTAAATTCTAATGATGAATGGTTAGAAGCGGATTTGATTTTTGCGTTCAACAACACGTTATCCTGTTTCCATCCTGAGTTACTAGATATAGTCTTGGAATCTGTGAAGTCGTGATTTCTCTATACGATAGGATCGCCACTTCAGAAAATAATAAAATTCTGTTTATTGCTGGACCAAGTCACTAGATCAAGCATCAGGAATATCAACTACATTCAGGTATTCAAGTAATAATAATAATGATAATACTGATACTAATAATGTTCAGCGACTATGAGAGATCAGGAATTGAATCATTTCTCTTTAGGGCAGCTGCCCTAAAGTTTAGTTTTGACACTGAACGAGTTGATCACAACTCTGTCACCGAGTTGGAACCCGTTCAGCAAAAAGTTCATATGAAAGCCGCAGAGATCACCTCACTTCTGCAGAAACACAAGGATGAGTAAGTTTTGTATTGAGTTCCGATAGTGAACAGACGTACATTAGGAGAATTGTGAATACCAATATTTAGAATAATCACATTCGGGTAATGAAAAGTGCTAATTGTTATCTCGGTCAGTTGTTTTTATTGGAAAACTACATCAGTTTCTTATCAGCTGCCACTGAATAGTAGACAGATTTTTTAAACAGGGTCGCACTAAGGAGGAAGTCCTGCTAGTTATTCCATTGAATCAATATAAAATATGAATAACATCGACATGGCGAGTACTTCTGAATACAGGGGTAGTCAAAATAATATACATAATTAGGAAAACCCATCAAATTCCCCAAACTAGTCTTACTCCAAAGTAGTACAAACATTCAGAAATCCATCAAAGGAACGAGCCATCATATTTGCCGCTATTGAAGGAGTGAAAATTCAGGAATATATAATCGCTCTTGGAACCAAGGTTCAACCTAAAAATATTTTTATTTCGTCTAAAATTTTGAACAATCAAGTTTGCATCTACCTCCCCAGCCAGACAACCGTGAATACATTTTTTAATGAAGGAGGAGAAATTGGAATCAACCGTCAAGTCCTGAAAGTTAGCCGCTCAATTACACCATCTACTCGATCATTCCTTTTCAACGTAAGTCCAACAATACCTCACAACATTATAGAACAGATCCTCAGAGATCTATGATTAACCCTAATATCACCCATGACATTTCTTTCCATTGGAATATTTCAACCCGAATACACACATATATTGAGTTTCCGCAGACAAGTCTTCATACAACCTGCTCTAAATGATACTTTTCATCTTCTCAAATCATTTATCTTATCATATGATAACACCTCCTACGGTATCTACCCTTCTGATGATTAACACATCTGCTACAAATGTGAGAAAAATGGCCATATTGCTGCTACTTGTCAAGAAACTGATACCGAGACTATTGTAGGTACTGTTCAATAATCACTCGAAAATCCAGCCCCTCAAACCCAAGAAATTTCTTTACCTGTTACTGATCCTTTGGTCAACATTGTTCAAGAAAAACCAGTTGAAGTTCCAGCCCCACAAAGTGAAGACATTCCCAATATAATAAATACCAACTCGCAAAAAAGAACACATTCAGAAATCAGTCCACCGACACAAAATACTGAAAAACTGGAGCCTCTTTTTGGTTATTCCCAGTTCACATACTAATAAGAAAACGGAGACCACACAGGCCCAAATACACTCTAAATCTGTTGAGACCCTGGTTGCCCCAGCCAAACAACTTTTTGAAGATATGCCATCTAAATATCCTCTCAACTGTAGCCGAATTGTGAGTTTTCTAGAGGATTCATTCAGTCCACCAGAACCCCCTCAGCGTGGCACGCAGGTATACGAAAGAAATTCACATGCTCCTAGGTATATTCACTAAAATATATCCGGCTCTTACTGAACGTAGATCAAATCTATCTGATATGATTGTGATGTTATTCAAATTGTACTACACTGCTAATAACCTTTGTAGTTGATCCGGTTATATTAAATAAAAAAAAACAAGGATGAGCCAATGCATGGGGTATTCTTGAATAACTTCGAAGACCTTGGCTCATCAAAACGCCTGACTTTCGCTTTCCTCAGGTCGAGTGGGCTGAAGTCGAAAACTGAGGGGTTCACCATGACTTGCCAGCATGGTGTCTTCAACACCTTAGTCTATCGCAGTCGCGTGATGGGTATAGAGGTTCCTGACACAAGGTGCATGCAGGGTCTGCTGCGAGGCGTTCGAGACTCTAATGCATTTGCTATCAGCATCCGTTTGGGGGAATGAGAAGTGCCAAATATTTTGAAACTATTCGTTCTCCACCCTTAGGCTCATACTACCCAATAAGCCTGATTTAGTCCTTCTCGACCAATCGAGCAGGGGGCAAAACTCCGCAAACCCCATCCAGACTACTCTCTCAAGATGGTTGTTCTGATTATTGGAGTCCTTGGTGAAATGATGCCCTCTCTACTTCGAATCTCGAAGTCATACCGACTTGCCGCCGTAAGACAAAAATCTTAGCCTGACAGATTCAGAAAAATGTCATTCTCGGATTACTGCGCTTGCTCAGGGCACATGATTCTTGCACCCTCACGGTGTAGGGAGTGATCGTTGATTGATGATGCTAGCGCCCTCCCTAATGTATCGGGGCTTCGTGGAATAGTGCCTGGCCAGAGCAAAGTACGGTTAGAAAAATTGTTTATTTACCAATAATTATTAAACCAATGAGTAATTATGCAGAATGGTGAAAGTAAATAAAAACTGCTCAAGTTTCAGTGATAATATCAATTTATTTCGGAATGTCCATTATACAGTTCAAAAAACTGCATCATAGTATATAACGGATACCAAATTTTTGAGACCTCCTCTTTTTCGAGCAGCACAAGATTATACAATTTGCAGCTTTTTGTACTACTCCGCAATAAAACACATGCTTCCATATGTACTCTTCTCTTCTAAAAGGTGAAAAACGAAGACAAAAAAGTTACTGATTGCGTACAACACTATTAAATGTTTGTTGAACGTGATAGAGAAAGTTTTATGATGAATTTCTTCAGTTTGGATTCCCATTGTCTAATAATGAATAAAATGATTTGAAATCCCTAAAAAAACAAAAAAAGGATAACTCAAAGTAACAATCATATCAAGCAAAAAAACCTGAAATAAAATTACAGTGAAATGAAATACAAGTAAATAAATATAGTTTATAAAACTAAAAAACACACTTTTGAAGAACATCGAACTAAAAAGTTAAAAATATTTTTGTTGTAAATAAGACGAAAAATAAGGATCGAAAAATACTAGTATTATTGTGAAAAAAGCGACGGGAGCTTGATATACAAAGCGACCACGCTATTTTTACAATAATACTTGTATTTTTCGTTCGTTATTTTTTGAGATTATTAAAAAAAATGTTTAACTTTTTGAATGGATGCTCTTTAAAAGCTTGTTCATTTAGTTTTTCAAACTATATCTATTTTTCATGTTTTAAATTTTGTATGCTACAAAAGCATGGTTTTGCGTCTCTTTAAACATTTTATCCAAACTTTGGGATCAATCAGCTGTATATTGTTTTGAAAAATAACCATCGATTTTTTCAGATTCCGGAGAAGGAGTCTGAAAATCAGCTACCGATCCCAAGGCAGCAAACGCGCAAAGGAGAGTTACAAATATGGCAGCAGGCGCGCGTGTTAATGAAAAAAAATACTTGTTTGAAATGTTGTTGAAATACATGTTGAGTGTCGATCGAATTATATCAAGGAGGTTACGTACAGCGCCTTCGGCCCCCGAATAGTTCAAGCAATATTGTCGATATATCAAATACAGATGCCGATATAAAGGACAATTACAAACAAACAAACATACAGTTGAAGCTAATATAGAGCGTGTAAAAATAGAACAATTCAATAAAAAATAAAAAAATTTGAGATTTTTTTTTAATTTTACCCGAACACAATTGTGGATACTAAAAATCAAAACGTCTTGGAATAACGTAGTTTAGAATCTCTTAATTTTATATTTTTTGTTTGATTGTTCTATTTTTTACTTGTACTTTGTTTCACTGTAATTTCATTGCAGGTTTTTTTTGCTTAATATACTTGTTACTTTTAGCAATTTTTTTTTCAGTTCATTTAGAGATTTCAAATCATTTTATATATTATTAGACAATGTAAGTCCTAACTAATGAAATTCGACAATATGCAAATGTGTGTTCGAGTCCAAATTTTGCAGTACTGTCGCTTAACAGTTTACGTTGTTAACACGTTGCGTGACAAGCTTATAAAATTTAATGTTTTGTACTTCATGAATAGTGAACTCTTGGAATTTCATATTTCACAATTAGTGAATTCTATATCGTAATTATAAATTTCAATCTCAAATTGGTAATGACTCTCTGATATCCCGCATAATGGAATTTTCACATTATCAGGTATCGACGTTGGGAAATGAAGCATTAAATTCAATGTTTTCAGACCTAAAGTCCTGACAAAGGGTTGGAAAGCAATTTTTCATCGAAAGATTTGGTTTTTAGGAGCAGTAGCGATATCGTTTGATTTTCATTACTTTCGCACTCATTTCGGAGGCACGAATTGATGAGGCATGTCATCTTTCGTTAGTCCAAAAATACTCACATACTCACTCAAATGAGACATTTTGACAATTTGATCATTCTCAGGTTATTCAACAAATGATTCACAACTAATTTTTCACTGTCGCCTGATGTTTCAAAACAATTATTGTTTTTCCAAACATTTTATTTCAATAAACTATTTTTGAAACAGTCTGCTTACTTGAATATAAATATGATAGTGCAGTTGAACTATACTAATTGACGGCATAGAAAGAAAACATAAATATGAGAATTGAAGGAGTTATATTTTTAGAAGTGATTAATTTTTGGAAAAGAATGTTTTTGGAGGTTGAGTAGTAGAAAGCCAAAAACATCCTTTCTCATAAATATAAGAAAAAATATTTGAATATATTAAAATCAGATATCAATATGACTCTGAAGACTGTATTTTATTTTTTCAATTTATTGCTCACAGCATAAAATTTGGCATAGTAGATGTTTTTATGATTAGAGACATAATTGTTATGATGCCCTAACTGTAGAATGGGTGATATAAGTATAATGTAATTGATTTAATGATTGTAAAATTCAATTCAAACTTTGAACAATTTCTTACAGTGTCGCACCCATTTTATTCCTGTAAGTGGGGCACGGAAGTACCGTAAATATTAAATTTCAATGTAGGGACATTCTTTTTTGATTAAATGCAGTGTTATATCATATAATATTTTCCATTCATTCTATTTCCGCTTATTATGAGTACCTGCTCTTCCTTCACGTGTATCTCAGTATAAATTTTCAGGAAATTTCAATTTCTTTGACCCGTCACAGTGACGTTTCATTGAATGCTAATGAAAACGATTTTTCAAACAAATCTATTTAAGATGCCACAGTGTAGGCAAATTACCGAAAAAGCGTTGCGAATTTACAATTCATCAATAACAGATTGGTATATTGAACCAAGAAGTTCAGGGAGATCTATTCATTATAATTTTTTTATCAAAAATCGATGAAAATGAATCTAATTCTCTGTCTAAAAAACAGATGTAAATAACTAGTTCATCCCTCACTAAAACGAAAAAAGTTACTGCTATAGAAAAATATTCTAATAGAGAATTCTTTTCCAGAAAAATTAATCAACAAAATTATTCTTACCATTGTCAGTAAGACAGAAAGTACAAATGATAATGCTTGTAGTCAAATAGAAGATAGAATGAAATATTTTTAACTTTTCTAATAATGGAAAATTATCTTCCAATATAATTAATATATTTCACAATGAAAATAATATCAAAATTCATAAAAAAATATTAAAGATATTGGAAACATTGAAACACAATTAAAAGATACTACACCTGATTTAGAAAAATCAACCGTAGTTGTCATATAAATATTTGTCATATAAATTATATTGGAACAAAAAAAATATGTTTGAAAGGCTGTTTCACGAAATTGTCCTTATTAACAAAAATCCTAATGATATGAAGAAGAAAACAGACATTGGAAATCTGAGTATAATTCAGAATTATATACTAAATATAAATAAAGGTAGTATTCTCGATTCGAAATAATCACACGTATGAAATTCATTCAATTAGCATTTATTAAATGAGAATATTTTCAATGATGTCACTCTTGTCATTGCAGTAAGCTTTGAACATGACATTACTAATATCAAATATCTGAGAAAGAAATTGTTGACGTCAATGCGCTAATGCGACGTCAATTGCCACCATAAAAAATCAGCCACGCAAAGAAAGAGTATTACGGAAACATGCTCGCATCAGCTCAAAATAAATCAAAAGCTGCATGGCCAATGATTAATGAGAACACTGGCAAAATACAAACAGCTGCAAAAAATAACAAAGCTGCGTGTTATGCTTAAATCAATTGCCCAAAACATTATTTGAGTCTCGATGAAGTTCCATGCTGCCTCATATATGAAGTTGCAGACGACATCTTAACATCTCTCACAAATCTGATCAAGTCGTCTTTCGTTGAGGGTATATAAATAACTAAGTACCATTCTGATCATTCCCATATTGATTTCAATTTGAGAGCCACCGGTAGACAACTGTGTCAGCCTGTTGGGCATCGTCAGTACCGGGCAGGCGGTCTCCAATTGAAGACAAAATGTGAATAGCCAAGAAAAGTACTGAATGAAAATAACTGCGTGAACGCAAGCGAGACATAAGTGGAACCACCTATTGGTGTGACACCCAAGTCAACTTGTCAAGTTTTTCTGTCAGTGTTGGTGGTTTGACCAATCAACCGACAACTGCGATGGCAGACATTTGGAAAGCACCCCTGGAATGTCATCGAAAAACGAATCCACATGTTTCTATAAATGATATGAAATCTAGAAATGTTAATGCAGTCAAGCTGCTGGAAAATAATTCCATGAAAATCAAGAGGTAAATAAATAAGTACCAATCTGATCATTCCCATATTGATTTCAATTTAAGAGCCACCGGTAAATTGTATTGTCTGCGAATTGGGCAGTGAAATTATTTTTGTTTATAGTACAGATATCATTGACGAATAAAATGAATAATGTTGGTCCCAGAACACTTCCCGGGGGACACCGGTGGTGACAACAAGAGGATCAGAATATTGCACATTTACATTTACATACAATTTTGCAGGTTGTGTTTTGTTTTGGAGATATGTTTTCATCCAACTATGTGCCGAGCCTCGCACACCATGGTGTATAGCTAACTGAAAAGTAAATCATGATCAACCGTGTCGAATGCCCTAGTGAGATCAAAGCATATGTTCAAGGTTTCATTACCAGTGTCAATATTGTTGAGAATATAATCAACAAGGACAGAACTGCGTTCTCAGTAGCTAAACCTTGTTGAAAACCAAATTGATAGTTATTGAGAACTCCATACCTGTGCATGAAGTCAGTAAGACATCTGCTGTATGGTTTTTCGTAAGCTTCAGAGAAAGGTGATAATAGGACTATAATTATTGATGGTTTTTTGTTACCTTTTCTATGAATTGGGACCAGAGCAGCATTTTCTAGCGCGGAAGGAAAAATACCCTCAACGAAAGATGAGTTGATCAGATTTGTGAGAGGTGTCTGCAACTTCATATATGAGGGAGAAGGGACTTCATCGAGACCCAAAGAATGTTTTGAGCTATTGAGTTTAGTATATCACGCAGCTCTGTTCCACCGACAGGACTTGAGAAAAATGAATTTATTTTGATATCATTGTGAGGCTCACCAGGTCTTTCACAGAGTTCCAAAAAAATCATTGCAGGCATGAGCTATTTCTTTAGGTTTTTTCATGAGTTGACTATCACCATTAATAATTTCATTATTTTCTGCAGCTGTTTGTATTTTGCCAGTGTTCTCATTAATTATTGGCCACGCAGTTTTTGATTTATTTTGAGCTGATACGAGCCTGGTTCCGTAATACTATTTCTCTGCGTGGCTGATTTTTTTATGGTGGCAATTGACTAACAGTTTATATCATTGAAGAATTTTATTATTAGTTCGATTCATTTTGCAAATAGAATAAATCTCTCTCAAGAACTTCATTGATACAACTTTCAGTAATCCACGGTCTGTGCAGTTCGAATCAGCTTGTGAATGAATTCCCAAGATTCACAATATGAAAGATATTTTAAGTAATTCTTATTGGTGGTACTGAAAACTCTGTGATAAGGGTATTCAGTACCTTGTCTATCAGAAGTTTCTATTTGTGCAGAAACACTTTTTAGAGAGTGATCTGAATAATCGATATGAATTACTTCACTATGTCAGTATGGATATACTTGAAGGTATTATTGATAACAACACTGCTACTTTTACCAATTCTAGTGAATTCGGTTATGCACTTGTACGGCCCGTAACATGAAAAAAGGTTACAACGAGTTTTGGCATTGTTGTCATTCATATTGTCGTCGAAATTGGAGTTGAAATCGCCACACATGAATGTAATCACATTAGTATGCTTCAGTGTTGTCTCAAGAAAGTGGTCCATGTTTTCGAGAAATACCTTTGGATGGAGATGTATGAAAGTAACTCACATCAAAAGTAATATTGTGGATATTTATGCCAATGAGCAAAAAATCGAATATTACCTCAAATTTTTTTATTTTACAAGGCATTACTGAAAAATCATAAGTATCCTTTAGAAATATAGCTAACCCGTGACACCTCATCAATATCGAAAGAATGTTCATTCTTTCATTTCACGTGTATTGTCAACTTGATTATCTATTCTTCTTGATATGCGTGATTCAAAGTATAATTCAAATCACTAACGACAGCAACTTGTCGTCAATGAATCTTCACAAAACTATTGAGTCATGTTGGTGAGTTTCAATATGTTCCATGGAAATATCGGAATAGAAGATGAGGTAAGACACATAACATTGCCAAATTTTTTGAGGTTCTCTTTTCGAAAAAAAAAACAAGTACTACAGGAATATCCTTGAGGCGCTTCGAAGTTGCCTGTGAGAAAGCAGCCAGGCCTACCCAATCTAAGGTGTAATGAATCGTGCCGACAGCTGAATGGCCGCAGGGTGATATGCTGTTACGAACGATCCCCTTGAGGAACCGGGCGAAACCTCATTGTAACTAGCCTTCCTCTTGTAATGCGGAGCTCTGCCAGAGGTGATAAACCCTTCCCTTGCTACTCATAAGAACATACATGAAAAAAGACAAAAAAGTTAAAAAAAACAAATCACGAGGCTGGACAGCAATGCTCACCTCAATTTGCGACAGGAGTTACCGCTCAGAATGAGGCTGAACATAGCAGA
>WOGN01009639.1:0-10733 GCA_015342105.1 Leptinotarsa texana | reverse complement strand
TTTGTGCTGATACTTGCCGCGGAGAGAGTTTTTCACTGCTGTTACCTTTTGTGAGTGGCGTTGTTCCACCCCGAGGTAAGTATACGTCTCTCCGGCATCCAGATGGTGTATGATGCTTCCATCAACGAGCTGCACATCCTCTCCGTAGTCCCGGCATCGTCCTTTTTTGAGATGGACCATTGCACATTTGTCTATCCCAAATTTCATACCGATAGCATGCCTGTACTCTTCCACCACCCTCAAGGACTGATGGAAATCCTTCTCTCCAAAGGCATAAAGTTTAAGATCATCCATATAAAACAAATGGGTGACATTGTGCCTCCGGTTACCGGGGGTGCCACAGTTATCCCCTCGAGTATTTCTGAGCGCAACGGATAATGGCAATAGTGAGATGCAGAAGAGAAGAGGACTGAGGGAATCACCCTGAAATACACCCCTTCTGAAAGTGACCCACCCTTGCTTGACTAGATATTATGGTGAAGCGAGTTCGCCAAAGTGGTTTCAGTTGTTCAATTCATCTCACTATTTTGTCGGGTACCGCAAGGCATCTGAGCAAATGCAAGGTGGGCTTATGAGAAGCTGTATCAAATGCCTTACGGTAATCGATCTAGGCCATAAAGAGGTTACGCTTATATTGTATCGAGTACTGTTTTACACATCTATCGATGAGCAGGTTCTCTTCACATCCCGCGACTCCTCTCTTCGACCCTCTCTGCTCATACATCCGTTCGAACACTCGGTCAACCGCGGTGAGTATTCGTGTGTTTGAGATGCTTGTAAACAACTTATAACACAAATTCAGGCATGTTATTATTATCATCTCCACGTGAGATGACCACGCCCTCAAATTGCTCGTGCAGAATTACCAATGTGACATGAGCTATGTGGCACGTAGCGCCATCCTGTTGAAGCCACATGTTGGTGGTGTTCAGATCATCTAATTCAGACCAAAAGAAATTGGTAATCACCAACCTATAGTGCTCGCAGTTGACAGTGATAGTCTGGCCAACGTTGTTGGCAAAGAAATATGGACCGATGAAGCCGCTAACCCAAAATCCACACCTAATAGTGACTTTTTCGGGCTACATTGGACGCTCTTGGATATCATGTGAATTGATATCGCTCCAAAATCGACAATTTTGTTTGTTCACATACCCATTTATCCGAAAATGGGTCTCATCGTTGAAGGTTACTTTTCAGCGGACACGCATCGTTGTCTATGGTCGTTAACTTTCAGTTTTAGGGTCAGTTGAATTTTGTGTGGGTGCAACACACAATTCGCCAAGTTGTGGTCTGTGAAAGACCGAATTTTTTTGAGCATCGTGAAATCGACTGCCTCAGATTATCCTGCACACAGCGGCGATGTTTCTGTTGGAAGCCCCTGTATATATATTTCAAGAATCTGCAAACAAACGATGAATATCATAATTGTAGAAAAAATTCTTTCAAAACTCACTTACCGTAATTAAATTTGAAGGTTTTCACCGATTTAAATAACACTTGATTGGTGTTTACACTGGAGCATTGTTTACTGATTGCTCAAAGTTAATCTTGGCCTCCCTGTATTTGCAGATACACCTCAATAGCGTTCACTAATAAAAGTCAAGGGGGTCACATGTGGAGGTCAAGCCACTTCAATTCAATAGATCCTCAGTACCGCGCTTAATGTAATGGAAATAATGACATTAATATTATTAATTATGCATTTCGAGAGTGTAAATAACCAAAAGGGAGTGGAAGATCGGATGATAGTCATCATTTGTTCGTAATTAGCGTTCTCAAGAGGAGACATCTAAATAATGATTAATTCTATCCAGTTTATTCAAGATTTATCCTACTCTTCCAATTTGTAGTGGCAGATGTGAGTCAATTATCAGTTTCACAACTTTTCTTCTTGCTGAAGTACTGGTTTAAGAAATGAAATAGAAAAAATAGATTGATATAATTATTATTACCTGATACATTGACTTCCACCATAATTCAAATTCATGGATATAGAAGATTACAATATTAAACATTTAATTTAAATGGAAGTTGTCTATACACAAAGAACTCCCCAAGATAGTTAGTTGCAAAGCCAAGCTTCGATATCGAGATTAATAATAAAATAGAAATGCAGGACATGTATAGAGTTTGTCAAAGAACAATAGCTACTCAACTGAAAAATAGAACGGATATGGGAAACCCCTTGTCACCCTACCTGGCAGACCTGTTCATGATCAGCTTCCAAATGGAAACCAAAGAAAAGTCGAAGTATTTTCCTAGGATTTGGCTCAGGTATATGGATGATATGTTAGGAATGGATGATATTTGATATGGAATGATATTTGAAATATTTGCAGATATGTTGTTTCATGGCTTTCTCCATGAATTTCACAAATCAATTAATTAACACTATCATTGCCAAAAGTCTAATTAACTTTTTGGGCTGTTTCGGTAGCGCTTCGGTTCCGTTTGGATTTGTAGAGAAAAATTGGTCGAAAATTGCCTAAGGAGATCATATAGTAATGAGGCAGATAATCGAAATTTGGAAAAAAACGAACAGTATCAATGTCCGGAGTACGAAATTCTCCATCGATAAGTTTACACTGCGGCACAGTAGAATAAATATTTATTAAGATATAGAGTTAAAAAACACGAAAGGACAGAACGTGACAGTTTACGATATTTGTTTTTGTTTGAGTAGGATGAAAATAGTCATGGATAAATTTGTAGGAAAAGGCCGTTTTCGTATTATTATAATGGAAAATCATCAACTTGTTTTTATTTTGCCTCGTTCTCGTGATGATTATCGAATTGATGCCGAGTAACTTGATACTAATTTGGGGGCGTTTCAATGGAGCGAGTCAAATAACAGCATATTGGGAAGGTATAGGATATCGAACAACATCTCGACATCTGACAATTTTATTAAAAAGCCCTCAGTATATTCAGTAACCGTCGCTCGACTGGATTGAAAGAAACGTCCACAGTTCGTGGAAACGAAAGTGTGGTAGTTTTTCAGTGAAAATGAAAGAAATTAGTTAAAGTTAGTGAATACGGTCGTTCAATGTTTGAAACAACTCTGTTTCGTTTTATTGTTGTGATAAATTTTGTGGCTAATTAGTGTTCACAGCCCTGTAGTCAGGAAAAAATCTTTTCAGACTACAAATTTGGTCATAAATAGACTAAGGTCAGATTATCGATATCATTACCCATAGTGGGTCATTAGTCTCTCAAAATGGGCGAAGAGTCTCTGAAAATGGGTTCATTTTTTAATATTTGTATAAAACGGTTCAAAATTGTTTTTTGGATTTTTGAGAGCAGCTTTAGTAGGTCATGGGCCACCAAAATGGCGAAGAGTCTCCGAAAGTTGGTCAACTTTTTAATATTCCTGAAAAACGGTTCAAACTTGTTTGTGAGGTTTTTTAGAGCCCCCTTTTACTAATTTCGGGTCCGACTTTTTCACTAATCTGGGTTCACATTGACCTATAGTGGGTTATGGGTCACCAAAATGAGCGAAGAGTCTCCGAAAATGGGTCAACTTTTTGATATTCCTGAAAAACCATTCAAACTTGTTTTTGAGGTTTTTTAGAGCCCCTTTTACTGATCTTGGGTCCGACTGGCCTACAATGAGTCATTAATCTCCCAAAATTAGCGAAGAGTCTCTGAAAATGGATTCATCTTTTAATATTTGTATAAAACGGTTCAAACTTGTTTTTTGGATTTTTGAGAGCAGCTTTAGTAAGTCATGGGCCACCAAAATGGGCTAAGAGTCTCCGAAAGTTGGTCAACTTTTTAATATTCCTAAAAAACGGTTCAAACTTGTTTCTGACGTTTTTTAGAGCCCCCTTTTACTAATCTTGAGTCCGACTGACATACAAAGGGTCATTAGTCTCTCAAAATTGGCGATGAGTCTCTGAAAATGGGTTCATTTTTTAATATTTCTATAAAACTATTCAAACTTGTTTTTTGGGTTTTTGAGAGCACCTTTTCTACTAATCTGGAGTCATTTCGACCTGAAGTTGGTCATGGGTCCCAAAAAATAGTCTCCGAAAATAAGTTTTTTTTAATATTCCTGAAAAAACTGTTTTAATTCTTTTCAATAGTTTTTGGGAGTACTTTTTCACTGATCCGGAGTTAGACTATCGATATCGTGACCTATAATAAGTCATGGATCACCAAAAATGGGCGAAGAGTCTCCAAAAATGGGTTGATTTTTGAATATTTTTCAAAAATGGTTTAAACTCTTTTCTGAGAGCACTATTTCACTGATATGGGGTCAAATTGTCGATTTCGTGACCTATAGTGGATCATGAATCTCCCAAAATGGTCCAAATGGATGAAGAGTCTCCTAAAATGGGCCAATTTTTTATTGTTTCTGAAAAATGGTTCAAACTTGTTTTTGAGGTTATTGAGAGTACTCTTGTACTGAACCGGATTCATATTATCGATATCGTGACCTATGGTGGGTCATAGGTCACCAAAAAACGGCAAAGAGTCTCCGAAAATGGGTTAATTTTCGAATATTCATTAAAAACATTTTAAACTCTTTTCTGCAGTTCTGGAGAGCACTTTTTCACTAATCTGGAGTCAGATTGTTCACAACGTGACCTACAAGGGGTTATAAATCTCCTAAAATGGGCGATGAATTTCCGAAAACGGTCAGTTTTTCAATATTCCTGAAATACGGTTCTAACTTGTTTCTGAAGTTTTCGAGACCAGTCTTTTACTAATCTGTGGTTAGATTATTGATATCGTGACCTATAGTGGGTCGTGCGTCATGGGTCTCCCAAAATGGGCGAAGAGTCTCTGAAAATGGGTCCATTTTTGAAAATTCCTAAAAAAACGGTTCAAACTTTTTCTGGGGAATTTAAGAACACCCCTTTACGAATCTGTGGTCAAGTTAGCGATATCGTGACTCATACTGGGCCATGGGTCGTCCAAAATGAGCAAAGAGTCTCCGAAAATGGGTTCATTTTTGAAAAGTCCTAAAAACAGTTTAAACTTGTTTCTGGGGTTTTTGGGAGCACCTTTTCGCGATTCTGATGACACGTACTATTTATAAAAAGCGTGGTCAATTTTTTGTTTTGGAGCTTTTTGACATTCACTCTTTACTCCATATTCCTATCGTTTTTATAAGTAATATTTTCAGTATATGTGCTCAAAATAATTTCGCTTTTCTGTGTTAAATCGTTACCCCTCCTTAGTATTCACTTTCTCGGAATAGTCCTACTCGTAAATGAGGAATTTCGTCGAACAGAAGAGTCTTTCTTTCATAACTCTATCGGTAATTTGATATTCAAGAGCGTTACTTTACAATCTTTGAAGTTACAATGCTTACATTATGTATTAAAAGCCACCACTTGAATGCCAAGCGCCAAGAAGAATAGTGGCCACATTAAAGGCATACTAATATTTTCTCGATATTCACTTGTTCACCCCAGTTGAAAACCAAGCGGTTAGGAAAGTAAAGGTGTGCTCACTTCATGAATGATTCAAAGTAAAGGACCATGCATAAGTTCATGACGCTATAGGTTGTTTGAAGGTGATTGAAAATGTTTGATGATGAATTTCACTAGTTCGGACATCCTTTGTCTAATATATAAAATGATTTGAAATCCCTGAAACAACTAAAAATAGTAAATTAAAAATGAATAGCTGAAAATAACAGTTATATTAGGCAAAAATAACCTGAACTGAAATAAAATACAAGTAAAAATGGAACGATTGAACAAAAAATAAAGAAATATAAATAAAAATGAAAAGTTAAGAGATTCCAAGCCACTTTAGTTCACGACGTTCCGATTGTTAGTATCTACAATCGTCTTCGGGTGATGACTTCTTTTTTTAGTTGTTTCAGGTATTTCAAATCATTTCATATATCAGAAAATGGAATTATATAATATACAATTCACTATTATATAATTCACGCTATTATATAAAAATATTGTAACAATTTGAAGTGGAAATTGTTGTGAAAGTGTATTTTCCAATATCATACAGATAACAAAATCTGATTTCACAAAAGAACTATATTTCAAATAATTATCAAAGTTGAATTTGAAAAAATGAAAAAGGTATTTCAGTATTCCAAATTACAGTGAAAGGTTAGCCAAATCAAAGGAAAACAAAGCCGTCTTTTAGAAAAACTAAAGAGGAAATCTCATAATGAAAGTCAAAAATAGTCCGTGACAAACAAGTTGACATATTTCACGACAGGAATGAGGCAAAAATTCAGAAGTTATTTTTTTGAGAAGAAAGATTTCTGGCTTTCCATTTCTCCATCTTCCCCTGAAAAGACTTTTTGATTCACAAAAATCGAGGTTTTTATAATTTTTACAGAAACACTGTATGAACTGAATCAGATTTATGGAAAGATTCATCTAGAAAAATTACACATTTATCATGAAATGGTGAATTTTCAAATGCATTCAAACAATTAAAATAATTATTGGGTAATTACTTCTTGAATTTTGTCACAAGCAAAAAAAATCCTCGAGTTTTCAGAATAAATTTTGAAAGCAATACATTTTTTTGTCATTCTTGACAAAGTTATTATTCTATGTTCCTTCACTCAATCTAGACGTCAATTTATTTTTTCTATGATGTTCTGCATTTTTCCAGTTTTTCGATATCACCTGCATTTCAGATTTTCATTTATCACAAACATAATAACATGTATGTTATATATTCAAGTTACAGTACAACAAGTAGTATACTCAGAAAGATAAATTACAATTACAAACTCATTATGGACACATGATATACATTATAAAAGATAGATTAACTTGATATTGTGTTTCGATGAATATATTACTGTGAGCTATTCAGTATTTTATATCCAATTTTTCTAAAATTTTCCATTGTTTCACTGGCCTGGTTTAATTTCAGTCTGTGATAGTCAAAACCAACCCCATTATGTGTATAATATGTAAAATTATTTTGATAATTGGATTTTGATCATCATCATTGATCTTTGTCCTATGTCCTATGTCAACTATTTGAACTTTTATCTTGACGAGGAAATAAAAAAATGAAAAATAAGATTTTTGTCTTCATGATAATAGAAACATGTTGAATTTTTTGACAAATAATACTGAATACTGATCTGACAACTAGTTGTCCGATCATCCCTCTTGTCGTTCTTTTCAAAAATTCGCGGAATTTTCCCCTGCTTCATGTGAGTTTCTTCATCGTCATGAATTCTTGATCAGAATAGAATAAAAATTGTAAATAAATAAGATCAGATAATCTAGATCTATTGATTCATTCAATTAAAAAAAGGCCCCGGAACAATTCAAGACAAATTAATGTTTTTGTGTGTCAAAAGTAAGTACTGATGATTTCAAAGAACTTCGTGAAGAGAGAGATAAAGAATAAGAATAAATTAACAACTGTAGAAATAAATGAGAAACGGTTCAGATTTGAGATGAAAGATGGTCCTAAATACACACCAAATTGAATCATTTGATGAAAAGGCACTCTAGAGTTAGACATTTTAAAAAGAAAATATGGTGTTAAATAAAAAGATGTGGTTTTCTGGAAAAAATATCAATATGCTTCAACTTCACTCACTTAACAATCATTTTGGATCCGATGTCAACTTTTATTTTCGACAATTTTTCGTACATTCGTTTCTTGTATAAGCTTTTTGTCTTATATAATCTCTCAACGAAATATATAACTAATAATGATTTGGTTTTTTAAAGAAGCTAAAAAAATAATGCCTTACTATCCCTAACCACAGAAAGATCGTCCTCAATCCTCCTGTAAACGCCAATTCGAATAGAATTATTGACGTCACAGAGACACTCCTCTTCTTCATTCACCCCGACCTTCGCGTCTTAGCCCCTTGTCGACAGTAGAAGAACACGAAAGCGCACATTTGAATGAACGATTGTAAATAGTTAGTGACCTATGAAACGACATTTGTTTGTGTCTGGTGCCCCAAGTGAATACGGTCTTTCTAACTGAAGACTTCGAGGAACTGTAGTGCGGTTGTCAGTGTCGAATATGCTGAAGTTCTGCTCGCCACATGGGAAAAGAAGGGAATACTTGGTAGGTCTCGAACGATATTCTTTTTAGTTGTAACATTTTACGCCAAAAGCTGCATGTTGACTATTGTTGAACATGAAGCTCGAACATTTCGAAGAAAGTCCCGTTGGAAAAAAGTAATGTGATTTTTGAAAAATTTGTACCAACAAATTTTTCACCGACCTCCGATTTGAAAAATTGCGACATGAAAGTATCAAAAAATTTGGTTTTTCTCTCCTCAACCGTCTCGAAACGCTCTCCTTTCATAGATCTTTTCAATCCTGGGAATTGAAAAAAGTCTCGTGGGGTCAAATCTGGTGAATAAGGTGGCTGTGGCATAATTACGGTGTTGTTTTTGTCGGAAAATTATGAACTACAAGCAATAACGAGTGAGCAGGTGAATCATAGTGATGTAATAGCCATGAAATAATTGTTTTTTTCGCCATTCCAGACGTTCTTCCTATTCCTTCCCGCAAACGTCACATAATTTCAAAGTAATATTCCTTACTGACCGTGCGATGATGTTACAAGAAATCGTAATACACTACGTCACGATTATTGAAGAAAACAGTGACAAAACCTTGAAATATGATCAAATTTGTCGTGCTTTTTTCATTTTGGCTCTCCTGAGCTATTCCATTCAGACGATTGAACTTTGGTAGAGATATGATAACTATATACCCATGGTTTATCACCATTTGCATCTTATCGGCCTTCTATGAAAAGCTCTTAACACTTGTCAACATTTTTCAGGCTCAGAGTACAATCACCGTATGCCACTGTCAACATTTCAAATGTTGCTGAAACTGTGAACATATGTTCGAAACGGGTGTACCAGCATAATAAAAGAACAAATCGCTAATCGAATGTACGTAGCCCAGGAAATTTGAACAGTCACCCTATTTTTTAATCAGCCTCGTATGTAATGTGTTGCAGGATTAATTTTAAGAAGGGGACTGAAAATCCTTGAATGTCATTCTAAGATTGGTACTTAAACCGAGCTCTGTTTGAAGAATATTTTAGTTTTTTGAAAAGTCAATCTGGCTTTGACGCAAAAATCATTTTCATTTCAAGTAATGCGTCCTTTCTGTTCATAATATCTGGAAATATAAATTGGAAAAGTTGTTCAGAATGCGACACTATGGCTCCATACCAAATTTCAGATTCAACTATATACATATTCAGATATTCTCAAATTCAACATTATATTTGTTTAATACATGTATTTGCGAATAAAATTCTCAAAACATACAAAAACACCCACATACACACAATACACAATATATTTGTTTGAAGGTGGTTGACAAAATTTCGTGGTGTATTCGGACCCGAAAATAACAATTTTCTTAAACAAAAAATTACAAAGAAATAACATACAAGCAACAACCAAACAAATGAAAATTGAGATATTAATAAAAGCTGAAAATTAAAAAATTAAAAATATTATTAACAAGAAATTAAAAAACTTAAATTAAAAGATTTTCAAACCAAGTAATGTCACGACGTTTCGATTGTTAGTATCCACAATCGTCTTCGGGTGATAATTTTTCTCAGGGTTGTCAAATCAATTTATATTATATCAGACAATGGAAGCCCGAACTGATGAAATACACAATATATTTATTCAAAGTGATAAAAGTGAGATAAAAAATTACAGACCAATCTCTATCATATGCAAATTTTGTAAAGTGTTTGAGATGCTTCTTGAGAAGACAATCTATTGTCATGTCAGCAACATTATTAGTCCCAATCAACACGGTTTCATGAAAGGACGTTCAACCATCACCAATTTTGTAATAATCATTCAATGTGTTGCAGAGGGTATTGATTGTTAGTTTCAGTCTTATGTCATTTACAGTGATTTTTCTAAAGCGTTCGACATACTTTTTCGCTTTTTGGGTTATCCAATGAATTAATCGTATTTTTACAACCGTAAGCAGTACGTCCAACTCAATGGTCTCAAGTCTATCGAATATAGAGCCACATCTGGTGTACCACAAGGATCAAATCTAGGACGCACACTGTTCAATATGTTCATTAATGATATCGGAGCTGAGACTGATGTCAATATCTTTTCAAACGCAGATGACTTGAAACTATCACAATATAACATATTCTAATGATTGCGAACGTCTCGCCCTGAATATAAATCGCGTTGCTACATGGTATCTCAACATATCCAAATGTAATGTAATGTCTTACTCACTGAAAAAGAACTTGAATTTACACAACGTCATGAACAATCAAGTTCTGGAGCGTCCTGACACACTCACTGATGTAGGTGTTACTTTTGATTCATCCCTCTCTGTTAATAAACATATTGTCACTACTTTAACAGTAGCTTATCGCATGTATGGATCCTCAGTTAGAAATACAAAAGACTACGGAAAAGCTTCAACTTTGAAATTACTTTATTTCACTATTGTTCGATCTACGCTGGAATATGCATCTGTCGTGTGGAGTCCCTACTATCAGGTTCATATTATAAATCAACTATAGTCTATTTCAAAAGAGTGTAGAGTAATAAAATCTCATTAAGTATTCAAAAGCGCTACAGGGTGATCCGTCAATAAATTCTGTCACTTCCCTAGTCCGCATTGCAAAATTATGTCGTTTCATAAAGAGCAGGTAGGTATCACCCTGTTTTAAGGGATTTGTCCATTGTTATCGACGGATAAATACTGAGCCAGAGGCGCGCTAGTGGGATAATTGCCAAA
>WOGN01009638.1:0-10734 GCA_015342105.1 Leptinotarsa texana | reverse complement strand
GTGGCCTGTTTCCTGGTGGTGTTTGAAGAGAGATGATGCTGGATCTGATTTTCGAACCGCTAGTTCATGTTCATAGGCTCTGTTGGAAATTCTTCTACTGGTCTGGCCGATGTAAGTTCTGGGGCAGTTTGAACATGGTATTTCGTATATGCCCTATGCTTCATTGGGTATCGTGTTCTTGGGTGTTCTTAACACCCAAGTAACTGAAATTACTTTTTTAATCCTTTTCTGCCAGTCTTCTTCGGTAATATTAGATACTTCTTCTTTAACTAGTTCTATTGTCTTAAATTATTTTAACACCCGATGGTTTGTTTCCCCAAATGAACTTGATGGGATTGAAAACAAAAAAATACGGGGAAGGCTCAGTATGGTGTGACCACACTTTTCAGCAATACTCTCAAGGGCATACACTTTTTCAAATGTTTTTGTCTGTAAAACTTCAAGTATTTGGTTTTTGGCATAGTGATTTTCAAAATACAAATTGTCGCGAATGATAGGAAGCGTTGTCAAGAACTGTTACATTATTCGCATCCAAATTTCGATAGTCAACATTGCAGTCTTCAAGTTTTTTCCACATAATTTCAAAGAACCAATCCTTTACTTCCTCCTCAATGCACAATGATTAGTTGCGATCCTTTGTTTGCAGGCATGTTAGGCGTACACATTATCGAACTATCAATCCACCCTTCGTAACTGTGTCGTGAGTGTCATACCAAGTTTCGTCCAAATAGAAAATTTGCCGTTGTTCTTATCCATATTTAGTTATTTGTTACGCAATTACACTATTCTTCTGCTTTCCGTAACTGCTTGACATTTGTTTATTATTTTAAATCTAAATCCTAGTTTCTTTATCCTTTCTTTTTCATAGCAGCTCACGTTATGGCCGGAAGTATTCGATTTTTTTCTTGTAGTAGGAATCTCATTGCTTTTGTAACAGTCGTATATATTTTTTTTAATGATTTTATTAGATGAACATCTAAAGGTTTTGATAATCACGTATCACATCGCGTCTTGCGTTCATAAGGTTTGTTTTTGACTATTTTACGTACAGTTGACAAAGGAATTTCGGTCAAATCTGATGTTGCTTATAATAGTTTGTTTTCCTCGAAACCAAACTTGAGTTGTAGATTCTTACACCTAAAAAAAAAATCTGTTTTTCTATTAACCAGCTGTCGCACCCCTACGAACAAACTCGTGCGAGCTAAGGATTAACGAGGTCTTACCTTATAACGTGTGATTTTTAACAGGGTTTGGACAATAGCAAGTGAAAATCGATCATTCAGACTGGGGCTTGAACCAAACACTACTAACATACCAAACATACTATCTGTGTTTCAATATTCAAATGCATCCGAATCTTATTCACTGGTATCTCTTTTTTGCATTGTTCACTATCGCTATTGGAATCACTACACTATTGTTATCACACTCGTTATTAATATTAGTTCTTGTCCAAGGACGCCCCAATTTAAACAGATAAAAATAATTTTAAGTAATTATAACTGCACCAATGTCGAATTTCAACAATTAAATAGCGATCAGTTCCTCAACTGAACACGACTGCGATAACCTTCCCCTATTTCTATTCGTCACCCTAACATGACTTCCACGTGGACTAGTTCGGCTTTCTTGTTTTTTTGGCCTTTGAGAGTGCCTCCAACTTTAAATATGCACAATATCGTTTACTGCAACTGTACCTATATGGACAGCAACCGTCAAAAGTCGAAACTAGTGCGAACCAGCGTAAGGCACTTTTCAACATGAGTACATGAAAACAAGAATCGACGCAGTATTGCCTAGATGATGTGAAATACATTCCACTGATGTTTTTCAAGGTATACCGTGTCGTGTTATTTTCCGTGTCTGATACGGTCCTAGCACGGTCCTAGCACGGTCATGGTTTGATGCGGTATAGTGGAGAGATACTTTTAAGATCTCGGGCCGAATATTGCGAAAAATGCGGCCTGCACCAAAAATCAAATATCTGCTTTCAAAAGTGACTATAATACAGAGGTATCTTCATCTCAAGTGTGTTACACTGTAGGTACGAATATTTTCTGGAAATATTTCGACATTACCTTATTCTGATGCTGCCGTTTGAAATATCTGCTTTACAGTCTGTACAACACTTATCAAGGCGAGGATAGATTAATATGTGTCTTTCTAGTATGTACAAGTATTGTTTTGTCTTCTAATATGTTTCAGAATTCAATATAACTCAGGAAAAACGTTATTGAAATTTGAATGGTGAACCGGTTTCTACAATTGTTTTCAACTTAAGAATTATACCAGCCATCAATGTCTTCATTCTGGTTGTACATCATGCATCATAGTCAAACATAACACGTTGTTGTCAAATGAATAAAATTCCACCATTACATTTTGAAAAAAAAAATGATCGTACCAGCGTAAGGCACTATTCAACATGAGTACATGAAAACAAGAATCCGACGCAGTATTGCCAAGCTGATATGAAATACATATTCCACTGATTTTTTTCGCCCGGCGTAATCTTCAGCCATTGACGCTCACAAGTGTGCATATCTCAACCCATATCTCTTCTGGCTTCACGCTTGTTCTTGGCGCTCGCGCATGTCTGAATTTCTATGGATTCAAGTACTACTAGTACTCTTCAAAATTATCGAATTATTTTGCATAATCAAGTGTGGAGGATCATTTTTCGCCCATAAGAAATTCGTAATCTCCAGAATTGTCTCCTCGTCGCTGAAATTATCCAGTGTTCCATTTTCATCGAAAGCATAATGTAAAGAAATATTTTATTTCAACAATATCGAATTTCAGGTGAACAATATGATTACGGGCAACAGCGAGTTTGGGGTACGATAGGCTTTGGAGTTTCCGCACTGATAGCTGGTTACGCTGTTGATGTTTTCTCTGGGACTTCCATCACATATAAACCGGCAGTGGTTGTGATGTTAATCTGTTTCTTATTAGACTTCTTTGCTTGTGTCAAGTTGCAGGTAAAATATCAATATTCATATTTTCAGTCGTTTCTAATATTCAACTTTCACTGGTAAATAAATAATAATTTTGGTCTAGTATGAAACACAATTTAGTTCATTCGAGAATTCTCCAATCACTTACAAAAGTTTGCTGAAACGAAGCTGAGTGATCCTTGAGGTCAGCTGGCATGGAAGGAACTCTCTGGTTTGTTAACAGGGACATAATTCCTAATCAAGAATCCACCAGCCAGAAAACGTTCTCATGATCTCCTCAGATGGTAGCCATCCATCCGCAATAAACAGCTCTGGAAACGTACCTTATTGAGGTTATGGAATGTTCTATTTCTACCTTGAGGCCTGCCACAATCATTCTTTGAGAGATCATCAGGTATTCCTGAGGATACATTGGATCAGCCATGCCGGGATTTTCTCACCTCTGGTTTGAGTGAATCACCGTTTGAGTAAAATAGTCTAGCGATCCAAATGAATTATATTTAAAACTATTTGTTGGGTTATAGAATCAAATTATCCAAAAAAGTTTTTTTTGCCAAAGTTTTGAGTTTACTTCAATTCTTCTTCTAGGATTGTAACAATGAATTTTATAAAACGCATCTAACAGAAACTGTGTAACTTGTCATTTTTCAATGTTGTAAGAGTTTTGAAAGGTTTCTCAAGTTGAAACTATAATTTAAATTGAAAATCAGCAGACTTCTCAGATTTTTGGAAAAGGAAGTTTTTGGCTTTCTAGTACTCCATCTTGATACAAGAAGAAGATGAAGGAATATTCTAAAGAAAGGAAGGAAGTAATCAATTTGAAAATAAGTAACTTCATACATGGATGTGTAGATCATGCAAAGAAGTAACTTTCAGACACAAACTGAAAGAAAGTCGTCCTGAAACAGCTACTTTCATATAAACATTGAATTACACAATAGAAAAAAAAATCGAAACAAATACTTTTATATGAATACTGAATTACACAGAAGATAATTTTCTCTACTCAGTTTGTATTTTAAACATTCGTTGTAGAAAAAAATCAGATATCATTCACATGAGTTCTACTTTAAATGAATGGTAACAAATTGCACTTACATGGAACACTGACACCCTCACTGGTATACATCGAGGATGATAGTGTTCCATGTAAGTGCAATTTGTTACCATTCATTTAAAGTAGAACTCATGTGAATGATAACTGATTTTTTCCACAACGAATGTTTGAAATACAAACTGAATAGAGAAAAGTATCTTCTGTATAATTCAGTATTCAAATAGAAGTATTTGTTTCGAAATATTTTTTTCTTTCGTGTAATTCAAAGTTTATATGAAAGTAGCTATTTCAGGAGGACTTTCTTTCAATTTGTGTCTGAAAGTTACTTCTTTACATGATCTACACATCCATGTATAGAATTATTTATTTTCAAATTGATTACTTCCTTTCTTTCTTTGGAAGATTCCCTCATCTTCTTTTTGTATCAAAATAGTGTAGTAGAAAGCCAAAAACTTTCTTTCCCAAAATCACTCCTAAAAATATAACTCCTTAAATTCAAATAAGATTTCTCTTGGTTGGGATTGAATCAAATAGGTAAATGAATGTCATTACGATATTACCTGTGACATAAGCAAATCAAACTTATTCCGTGACATTAAAAATCGTCATTCATAAATGAATTGTGTGTATTTTCTATAATGTTATTCAATTTGGTACAGAGCCTTAGGGCAAGTGTCTTATGGAAATGTATACCAATGAGGATGACAGTGTTCCATGTAAGTGCCATTTGTTACCATTTATTTAAAGTAGAACTCCTGTGAATGATATCCGATTTTTTTCCACTACAAATGTTTGAAATACAAACTGAGTAGAGAAACGTTTCTTCTGTATAATTCAGTATTCATATAGAAGTATTTGTTTCAAAAGATTTTTTTTTCGTGTAATTCATTGTTTATATGAAAGTAGCTGTTCCAGGAGGACTTTCTTTCACTTTGTGTCTGAAAGTTTCTTCTTTGCATTATCTACACATCCATGTATAGAGTTACTTATTTTCAAATTGATTACTTCCTTCCTTTCTTTGGAAGATTCCATCATCTTCTTTTTATATCAAGATGGAGTAGTAGAAAGCCAAAAACTTTCTCAAAAATCAATCACTCCTAAAAGTATAACCCCTCCAATTCACTTCTTGGAAATAAAGAACACTGTGGCAGAGAAAATATTCGAGACCAACACAATGACATGAAACGAACGAATGGCTTTATCTATAATTTTGATAAGGTGGTACCTGTTCTGAAGAAAGACAAAATTAGAATAGGAAAAAATATTATGATTTCCTCTCCTACTATAGATTTTTCTTCTGCTGCTCAAGGACTTGATGTAAGGTAGACTCCTAAGATATGCTACTCTATGCTACTCTTCAAGAGGCGATAGTTGCTTCCTGGCCTCCTAGGTTTGTTCAAGAGTTGGAAAACGAAGAAACTTCTGCTTTTGATTTCATATCGCAGAGAGGAAAGCCAAGAACTGAGAAGCTGCCGATGAAGTTAAAGTGTTAGCGAAACGTTTTTTGAATTGAAATATGGTTGTTGAAAATGTTTGTTTATTATCATGGAGAGTAATGAATATTACAGGAATATTAAATTTCCTCTTGAAGATTAAATTTCCTCTTCCTCTTGAAGATGATCACTTGGTGATTGGAACACGTGTCGAGGTGTTAAAAATAACGGTTTGGTGTTGCGATAAAACTCCAGTAATATTCATTACCACAACAAATGTTTCAAACAGCGCTTTACAAGTATGGACAGTGTTATCAATTTTCAGCTAGTGACGGTTCAAACCATTCATATTTCCCTTTAATGGAAGGATTCTGAGACTGAATGAAGGTTCGAGATGATAACAATTCAGGCAATTCCCCAATAAGTTGTTGAAGTAACACCACTTTCAATAATCACGAAATGAGTAACGAATAATGTTAATTTTTCAGAAAATTGATAATAAATATGATGAATTTCACAATTCTTTTTTATTTACGAGTATGTTATCATTTCAGTGGATATTTTTTAGCTACCAATCATGGAAGCTCCTGAAAATATTTTCAAAGATCTTCGACGGTTGATGAACAACAGGAATGTCCTTACTTTCATGATATTTGCAGTATGTGCTGGGATTGTGGATAGTTTCATTATATACTACTTATTCTGGTAAGATGTTCGTAAATCTTAATCAAATTTTGAATTGGAAGTCACCTATATTTCTCCATTTGAGAATTATAATGGATATAATATTATACGAAATCAATAGAAGAATGTTTATTGATAGATCGAAATATGCCTCAAAGTTACTACGTGGTAGGAGATCATCATGAAAATGAGATATGAAACTTTCTTTGTTTTCCATCACTTTTATTTGTAACTATCATTATTGCAGTTTCTTCGTATATGGGAATTTTCAAACTATTACAATTAAACTGAAAATAAATAATAATGTTAGCCGTTACATAACTGAACAACACTGTAGGTAATAACAGAGGTACTCACCTCAATTGAGCGTCTGAATTTTGTTTACCTATGGCAATGTGGATACACTAATTTAAAAACCAGTGGGTGAGCAAGATCGATTTGATCATTTAGCAGGTTCCACCCGCAAAGCATATGTTTATGTGGCCAAAAAATGTGGCTGAAATTTCTCAAGACGGTATGCAGAACATGAAAGGTGATTCAGAATAGGTAAAAATGATTCGAAGTTTTCAAACCACTCCTTGGAGTGCAATCACAAGTTCCCGAATCTAAACGATACGGAAATTTTGCACTATGCAAGCAAAGATTGAAACTCAATACTTTTGATTCCTTGGAAATTCATAGGCATAAGCATTGCGGATGTAACCTGCTGAATGATTAAATCAATATTGTTTACTTAACGGTTTTGAAATTAGCGTATACACATTGTCACCAGGTGAACAAAACTTAGGTAAGTACTTAATTGAGTTACGTACCATTGTTATTACCTAAAGTGGTGTTTAGTTATATAAGGACTAACATTTTTGATGTATTAGTTCGAAAATATCATAGGACGAATCTGCAGAAACGTTATAGTGGTTAAAATCATAGAAAGTTTTATTTCTCATTTTTCGTATATAAGCGTTACCTAAGCGACTGTAGCATGTTCGTTGATTTTCAGGTATTTAGAAGACTTAGCAGAAACCACCCACACAAAAAATATAAAATTACTGGAAGGTTTGATAGTAGCTGCCGAAACTTTAGGAGGAGAAGTGATATTCTTCTCGATATCAGGTAATCAAAATTTTCGTTTAGCTTTCATTGAATATTGATAACGAAGGAGGTAACTTGACACATCGGTGAAAATTGGTTTCATGAAACCAGTACCAAATTGGATACTTCAGTACCAAATTGGATACTTCAGTACCAAATTGGATACAATGTTATCCAATTTGGTACTAAAGAGCCCTAAGGCAAGTGTTTTATGGGGAAACATCGATGTCTACCAGTGAGGATGACAGTACTTTTGATGTACTGTTTGGAACCTTTGGTGTAGTAATGAATATTACTGGATTTTTTCCCAATACCAAATCGTTACTTATACACCTCAACACGTGTTTCGATCACCAAGTGACCATCTTCAAGAGGAAGATAAAACAGTTTTATCTGTTTTATCAATGTTTATATGAAAGTAGTTGTTTCAGGAGGGCTTTCTTCCATTTTGTGTCTGAAAGTTGCTTCTTTGCATGTTCTACACACCCATGTATAAAGTTACTTATTTTCAAATTGAATACTTCCTTTCGCAAAAAAACAGATATACATATTTTGATATCCGGCTTGAATCATGTTTGAAGTTTTTAGTTGTTTCACAATTCGGTTTGAAGCCATTTTCAAAAACTGAAAAATACAGCTACATCTGCCTAGTCCTCGTCACTGGTCTCCGCAAGGATCTTATTCCGTCTACTCCCGGAAAATCTCGGACATGCAAAACACTTCTACCTTTTATGCCAACAAACTGACCACGCTAAACAGCTGCAACTGTAAACATATGTTCGAGACGAGTGTACCAATTTTAAAAAATGAAAAAATCTTTAATCGAATGTCCAGAGATTCGTAAATTTGAACATTCACCTTAGTTTTTGAATAGTCCACGTATATTTTCGTATCACCAATGGACAAATCAATATTAGTATTCTAATATGTGAAAGTTGTCTCCTTATCAATTTCATATTCATTGTTCTAATTTGATGAACATGTGCCGTCATTAGTTTACGGTTAATATGAAAATAAACGTTAATGAGCTCACCATATTTCATACTATACCCAATTTAGAATTTTAACTGTGGATATCTATGTGTTATCATAAATGAAAAAGAAGTGAATATAACTCGTTCTAACTAACTATTATGCCAACAAATAGTGTTTGATGAAATGTTGGAAAAAGTAATAAGTCAAAATTGATAAGGGAGAGTTGTAAATGATGAAACACTTAGGTATTAATTCAGTTTCTTGACACGTACCTTATCTTCAATATCATCAATAGAATTTTTAACTTTCTTCAGGTTGCTTTTGTTTCAGGGCGCGATATCTATGTTTCAGAAATCTGTCACGAGAAAGAGTTGAAATATTCAAAAATTTCAAAAGCAAGCGTCAAAGTTGATTTTTTCCAGCATTATGAAATTTTTGTGTCATAATGATATTGTATCTTATGATATTTGATTGAATGTTTGCGTACACTCTTCTAATTATTATCTCTGAGAACAAAATACATATTCATATACATATTTTCACGCCATTAGTGTTCCCAATGAACCACCACTGAGCATCATATCGACACCATCGCAAGTTGGAAAACTTCTCCAATGACTATGAAGTGTTCGAAGAATTTTCGACAGCCTTCGATTGAGATATGCATATAAGAACTTCGATTTACAGAGACAAATTCTTTGGGAAAGAAAGTTTTTAGCTTTCTACTGCTCCATCTTCTTGATACAAAATATAAGAATCTTCCAAAGAAAGGAAGGAGGCAATCAATTTCAAAAGAAGTAACTGTATACATAGATGTGTAGATCATGCAAAGAAGTAATTTTCATACACAAAAAAATCCCTCCTGAAACAGCTACTTTCATGTAAACATTGAATTACATGAAAGAAAAATTCTTGCGAAACATATATTTTTATATGAACACTAAATTATACAAAAAATACTTTTCTCTACTCAGTTTGTATTATAAGGGGGTGGTAAAGGGGTTTTGGCGTTGGCGAGAAGAGTCACCGAATGGCGGCTCGCAAGCAATCCAGTTCTTCAGATAACTTAATTCGGCATAGGCAATCACCTCGATTGCCAATGAAACAGTTGATAAATAGCACAGTGTAACAAAAGCACTGGTAACGGGAGACGCAATAAAACTTTATTAATAATAACTAAAAAACAAGAGATTATTGAAAGTATGCAACTTCCTTGACTGCCTATCTACGACGCGCGCTTCTCACCCTCGCTGTCATCTGAGGGAACTCCAGGCTCTAATGGAAGTGACTAGAGTCCCGGTAGGTAGTCATTGGAAGCGACCAGGGTGTCACGTTACAGAATTCCAAACATTCGTTGTGGAAATGAGTCAGTTATCAATCACAAGATTTCTACACAGTACAATAAATGAATAGTATAAATTTCACTTCCAGTTTGTGTCTGAAAGTTACTTCTTTGCATGATCTACACATCTATTTATGAAGTTACTTCTTCTGAAATTAATTTCCTCCTTCCTCTTTTCGGAAGATTCCCACATTTTTTTGTATCAAGATGGAGTAGTAGAAAGCCAAAAACTTTTTTTCCCAAAAAATTACTCACTTCAAAAACCCTTTCAATTAAGAGACAAATTCGTCCTGAAATTAGTTCGGAGAAGCGACAAGTGAAAAAGTGTAAGTGAGAAGTATTGACCTGTAATTTATTAATCAATAAACAAACCCACGTTTGGACATACTGAAGCTTTCAATGTTCGATAATTGGTTAGTGGGGGCCATCTCTAAATGCTATACATACAATAATAATGAAGCAAGTATACCAGAGGCAACTCAGGAGCCGATACCAACAACTGCAAATATCTTGTAGGATTTGGAACATATAACATAATAGTATCTAATCCATTCGGTATCTCCAAAGTCTCATAAGAATTTGTTAAAGAGTCCGAAATGCCGGGCTTCAGCGATTGTTTGAAGAACATGTTGCATCAAGTCCTGAGAGTTGGTCTCAAGACATACTAATCTTTATCATAATTAGCTCATCTCACCATAATCGCTATATTGATGGCTGCACTAGAATTCGAATACTCAAGGACTGATTATCCTACAAAAGTGAAAATGCAGTCGAGAAAAGTTTTTTCTCATACATGCACTTTTCTCATGACACAGATTTGGTGTCATGAGAAACTTTTGAAACAACAAAAACAATAGTGCCTTTTTGGCAGACTCTAAGCTAAACGTCACGAATTGAATCCAACCCAGATTCTTAAACTCACGATTCCACATACACACTTCAGAGGTCAGAAATCCTGCACAATTAAGCCTAATGAAAATAAATATAGTTTAAAAAACTAAAATACACGCTTTTAAAGAACATCGAACTAAAAAGTAAAAAATATTTTTTAAATAAGCTTAAAACAATAACGAACGAAAAATACTAGTAATATTATGAAAAAAACGGCGGGCGCCTGATATACAAAAATATGACACAGAGCGCCCACAATAATAATAGTATTTTTTGTTCGTTATTGTTTTGAGCTTATTTGAAAAA
>WOGN01009637.1:0-10735 GCA_015342105.1 Leptinotarsa texana | reverse complement strand
TACTTACAGGTGGAAGAAAGAAGTACCAATCGCCACTTGGCCAAATTTTCATTTATTGGTTGGAGGAAGCAACATATTCTGACTTGGTTTGTCGGAAGGTATACCGTTTCGTTGGGGATTCGATCGATAACATGCTTGAATTAGTATCATAACTTGTTTATGGGCATTTTATATGCACGAATACTTTTCTGACTTCATCTATTGATCCAACAGGTATATGAGAAGAAATTATATAGCTAACCCAATGAAGAACTTGCCCATAGATAGATGGACTCAGTGCAGTTTTAGCGTAACCTCACAATGCCTGGATCGATTAACGCAATGTATTAGATACAATATCGAATGAGCTCTTCAGGCATCTGCTCGGATGCCTTGCAGTACCTGATTTAGTACAGAAATGCAGTGAACAATCAATATCACTCTGAAAGAACGTATCATCTGGTATAAATAGAGTGTCCAAATAGAGCAGGTTTCTTTTAGAAGGGTTATATTTCAAGGAAATTTCCCCAGCCCCATTTTCCTCTGGAACTCACTTTTTCCTTTATCTTTCGCTCTCAAGAATACTTGTGTATACAGCCGCTGGATCAGAGAAACCAGTGCCTGCCCTTTCTTATGTCAGAGGATTGTCGAAAAGGATAAGAATAATTGGGTCCAAGTACAACGTCGTGAATCTGCTTCAGATTCGGATACCCTGGGAGTGCGGGACACTGCTTTGAAAGGAAGTTCAAAAAAGTTGCATATATGTTGTTCAACGACGCATTTAGTCAAGGTATAGTAGAGATACGCAATTCATGAAAACCTGTTATCAAGAAGGAAGACCCGAAGGCGATTGTGGATACTAACAATCGAAACGTCTTGACATAACTTGGTTGGAAACCTTTTTAATTTTTTCAATTTGTTTTTCATTATTGCTAATAATAATTTTTTATCTTTATTTTTCAGCTTTTATTAATATTTTAATTTTATTTGTTTGGTTGTAGCTTGTATATTAATTTTTTGTAAATTCAGTTTTTGTTTATTAAAATTGTTATGTTCGGTTAGTCTTATAAATTTTGTAATTGTTTCTTTCAGGGTTTTCAAATCAATTTATATTAGATTGATCAATTTATATTAGAATAGACAATGGAAGTCCGAACTGATGGAATATGTATAGGCTCCTCAATTTGATTGGCCAAAACCTCAACATTCAGTCTTTTTAGCAAAATTCTGACATTTTTATGACGGTAATATTGACAAATCTCCTTATTTACTTCATCCATTTACGTGATTTTTTTTCTGGGTGATGATATCAGTCATTTTTATACGATGAAATGCATTTGGTATTTCTGGAAATGTTATTTTTTCGTGAAGCATTCTTAGTTGGATCTGCTGCAAATGCTGATTCAAGTAAGCTGTTTTCTGCTAACAAAAGTGCAGAAATAGGACTACAAAATACCAAAACGTTAACCACGGATTCATAAAAAAGTATGCTTTTTTGTCAGTAATATAATATTCCAACATCGCAAAAAATATTCTCAAATTATTATTGGTAGTAAAATGAAGCTGAAATATTATCTGGATATTGGTTTCAATTCACTTGCAGTATAATAATTCAAAAAGATTTTTTCTATACTCCACTATGAAGATAAATTACAAAAACAAGGAACTGGTATTGAAACTAAAACATGAATACTGAAACATGTCCATAATATACCCTACATATTCAACAAACTAGAAACAATTATTTCAAACAAGTTCAATATTGATCAAACAAAATATATTGCTTCTTACATTGCTGCTTCACAAAGTGTTCAGAAGAAATTCCTCAAACTTGATCATTATAAGAAACATGAAGAAACATTTGCCTTCTGTGTGATTTAACTTTTTAACATTAAGAAAAAGACGAGAAATTGCAGATCTCATTTTCATCTATAAACTGTTCACTAGTGCTACCGACTCATTGATTCTATTATCCGAAATTAATTGTATTGTCCCTAGATAAACGTCCAGATCAAATTTCACATTCTGCATTGATGTACCCGATTCTCAGCACCATTTCTACAGTCCAGTAACCTTTATGTGCTGTAGTGTCAATAAATATAGATTAATTTTTTCTGTCCTAAATCAAATTAGAAATAATTCATTCAGATTAGTTCCTAATTCAATATCAGAATGATAACTTATACTTCCATTCATCTAGAAATAGTTACCTGCTCCATTAATGTATACTCCTTTTAATAGGCCTTAGCCTGTTGGATGTATTATAATATTAAATAAACCCATAAATAAATACAACCATTAAACAACGGTGGTACTTTGATGTATATTTCTCCCACACTCGTTTTCATGTCATCCTAAGTCCGATCCTGTAAAATGTCATAATTTCGAAGACTGAAACTAATCGCCCAACCAAGGGCTGAACAGACTAATAACAAGTTCGTAGAAAGTAGCAGATGGCTTATGCAACGTTAGTCAAATTGGAAAACTGAATCCAACTGTTGTAGAATATGGAATTGGATCACAATTTGGCACTATTGGGATTCGGATGATAAGAGAGGCAGAAATGGGTTGCTAAGCTCATTTAGGAAGCTTCTCTTCCGAAGGGATGAACTGTGAGGGCTGGCGTTCGAATTATTGTGACGGAATTATATTTGTGATTGGAGATAGAAGCCCAGATGACAAGTAACTATATAAATGAGTTGAATATCGTTGCATAATCAGTTTCTCTTTGTATAGTGTTTATTGATTAATTGAATTATTGATTTACAAGGTAATCGATCTCATCTAAATGACGAAAAAATAGTCTGTACAACTATTAATATTAAGCCTGCGCGGTCCGAGAGCTGGGTGACAGGGATAGTAGCTTGGATAAAGTACTAAAACTTGTCCTCGTTGTCTATAGATTCGTCCTTATCAGTAAGCTCTAAATTGAATTTTTTTTTAATTGACAACTCATTTAAAATTCATTAATTATTCAATTCCTCCTCAAATCGTGTTAAAAAAGAAATCAAAATCATTTTCAAAGAAATATTGTAATTCTAGCTATATGACTTCAGTGTCGATCGGTGCAGTAGGATTGATTGATTACTTCCTATTATGGTAACGTTAGTAAACAAAAATTAGGTAATCCAGTTTATAGTTCGATAAATGTCTTCGGCAACAACATTCGAGTTGAAGAGTCATTATATGGGAATCACAGTTTCGTTCGAGTTAAATTCAAAAATTCTCCCAACATTCACTGTGTCATGGTCAACTAGAACCCACGAAGTTCCTTTGATATATTCTGGAAGGATTTAACCAGGAAATGACTAGACCGAAGAAGGTAGATTAAGTGACAGAAAAATAGCAACAAGAATTTGGATCGGGATATTGAAGAACAGACAACTCCAGGATTCTTCTTAGATCAGTCTACAGGAGAATAGCATGGTAACTGCAGTTGCTAAGAGGCACACTAGCAAGTTCATAATAGATTTCTGCAACATCAGAGGACTCAACTCGAATATAAACTCAGTGCACCAACATTTGCAAACAAATAGTCCTCATATTCTTGCACTTATAGAAACCAAAGTCAGTGCTTCAACACACTCCGCCAATTTTCTCTATTCCGGCTATGATTTCCAGTCTCGATTGTGACGTAACTTTGGAATATCTCTTTTCATCCCTAGCGATCTCCCCAGTCAACGAGAGGAATCACGAAACCATGAAAGTTTCATCTTATGTGGTTTAAAAAATATCACAGAAGATCACTATATTTATATTCTGTGGACATATGTCAGGGCGTTCCACAGGGAAATACTTTGGGAAAATTATTATACACCATTTACACTAGCACCTAAAAAACTGTAAATACCATTTTTATGCAGATGACCCACAGATATATCTTTCTTTCAAATTTTGTGAACTAGCGGAAGCTACGGACGGCATCAATTATGACCTAAATCAATTACTGATTCTCACAAATAGTCATTCATTTTGAACATCTATTCAACTAAATCTGTTGCACTCTTTAAATGCAAACACCATTGACTTTCTGCAAATCAATCATGCCAGTGCCGAAATTTCAAATTTTCAAATATCAACGACGAGCAAGGTCGCAAAGCTGATGCCTTTGCAATAATCAGCGAAATTATTCATAAATGAGCCAACCAGGATTCCTGACCGTGATGGGGAATATGCCAGTCTTCTGGATATATACTGTTATAAATCATGCCCTACAGAAAATAACGCCGGCCGCCACTGACACCCATGAACCAATCGTGACGTACGATGTACGATGTGCGATTCTCGCTGCCGCTCTAGATGTAGCGAGAATAATACTACCAATTTTGACGGAATTCCAGCGAAGTTTTATAACGCATTCGATTACGTTATAAAAACGCAAGCATATCGACACGTTTAAGTGGAAGTTACAGTGCGGTACGCGAAGCGATCTAGTAAGGCGATAGATATTCGAATAATAGTTGGAATTTTAGTTGAAGTGTTTGATGTAAAGTGAAATGAAGTTAAGTTTTATTATTCACTGTACTCAATTATTGGTCAACCCACAGGGTAAAACATAACAATACCCAACAACCAATCCAGAAATGTACACAGTTGCCATAAGGTCTCCATTGAGGTCGTCTGACTACAAACTCATTTCAGTGTTGAATGAATTAGCAATAAATGTTGGGGAACAATTTAAGTCGCGAAATGTTTTGCACCACAGATCTGCTATGTGGGGGTATCTTCAAGACCACTTTCAAACTTTTTCTTCTTTCAGCTCTAATGATCCATTAACTTGTGCTTTCGAAGTCACGGAAGTTATTCTATCATACATGGAAGCATATATTGGTTTTTCAATGCAACGAACTTCTAACGGCGAATCTGTCATCCTACTCAAAAATTGCGCAAATGAATTCGCACCAGTATGTTGCAAACTTTTCAACCTGTCTTACAAGGAAGGTGTTTTTCGTTCCTGTTGGAAAATTACTCGCGTTCAGTCTATTCCCAAAAAGGCAACAAACATTTTTCAAATAACAATAGACCAATCATTTTGCTATCAGTGATTTGAAAAATCATGAAGAAATCCGCAAAATAACATCCTATAATATTTGGAAGGCTTTAACATCTAGAGCGATCATCAGTATATGGATTTCGGAAACAAAGATCACCTATATTTGAAATATCGCAATCTAGGCCGTATGTGACATGAGGGTTTGCTGGCCAAACTTCTTTGCTATTTTGCATTTTTACGTATATCTAACCAGCTTCCGGAAAGAACGTTTCCTGAAAGTGGCCGTCTATAGGTATCTCTCTAATACTCATATCATCAAGGCCCACGGACCCATATTGTCTTCAACCGTCTTTTTATTGTATATCAACGACTAATTGAAAATAAACAATATATTGCTTCGCTGACGTCAGCACACTTTTCTCGTCATTCCATTTGGATTCCAAGACATCGTGATTGCGAATTGGAGTAAGAGAAATCAGGCTCAATTCAATGCAATGAAAACCCAGGCATCAGTTTTCTCCAAAAAGATAAATATCTCCGAACCGAAAAAAATAATGTCAGGACCAACAATTCCGCTATCTGCTTCGATAAGTTTCTTAGCGGTTGAAATGGACATCAATATGTCTTGGCACAACATGCCGCTGGAATTGCAAAGGCTGCTTCTCAAAAGCTGTTTCTAAGCACACCCTGAAGCTGCTATATTCCATCCAGAAAAGGGGTATTCACCTCATTGGAGACAGAAATATTACTTGCAACTTTGATAGTCTGGAACATCAAAAAAGTTCTTTCATAGATACTTTCAAGGGAGGTGTTCTAGTGACTCTCCACATTTGATTCCACCAACAGTGGTATATATCAGAAATACGCGACGAAATGTGGCTACGCATTGTTTTGATGTTTAACTTAATACACCTCAAACTTCACTGGTTAAAAACTCTTCCATTTGGACAACTGGGTTAATGCGAAATAAACTTCCTGAAAATTTTTTCCGAATAAATTTTATCTCCAGCGATTCAAATGAATTGCTACTTTCGTACAGGCACCGCTCTTAGAGTGCCTTCAGGATTTTCCTGTAGTGTTTGTGTCACAATACTTGATCCTTTTATAAGAAATAAAACTAGATGGACATAGAAAATTGATGTGATAGAAACGCGAAAATAAAAGAAAAATAATATATCTGTCAGTTCATTAGTTTTTCAAAGCTCAGTAATACATTCACAGAGATTTTTTTCAGCAGAAACTTTTAGAGATAGAGTGAATGTTTTATGTATGGTTGCACCATACTCATTATTGACTAAGTGCCCGAAACACGCGTCTTTGATTTCCCCTTTTTCGAATGCCATGTCCTATAGCTTTCGGGCAAAACTTTTTTTACTATTCATTCACTTTTCTGATATTTTTATGTTGAATCATCGAATCATGAATTTGAGAGGCTCTTGTCACTTTGAGAAACAATTTCAATTTTTGGAAAATTAATGTAAAAAAGTTAGTTTTAGAATAAGAGTGAAAAACCTCAGTTTGTCAGATATCTAGACATAATGAAAACAATTCGAACCTCTTCTGAAATTACTCTTTAGAATTTCTTTTTTAAACGAAGGTTACATTTACATTTCATAAAGAATCGAGAATCTTTTACTGTGGATAGTTTAGGTTGTATTTTTTTTTTATTCCTATACTATACTTAATGTATTTCGTAACTTGGCGTTGCACGTTAAAAAGTTCCTCAACTTACCCCAGTGTTCGGTCTGGTGTTATGAACATTTTGGGGGGTTTCAAACGATTTCTTAAAACTAATTTTCTAAAATAATCCAGATAATAGGAAAAGGTTACTCACGTAATAGGTACGTTTCAATACAATGTTTTTTCCTAGTAATTCAAGAATGACCTAACTGAAAGTCACAAATTAACGAAGGACTCTTTAGTCCAAGATCATGTGAGTTTATTTAATAGCAAATCTATTTTCAATATAATAATTCTTAAATATTTTGTTCTTGCTCGTGAGCTAAAGTTTACAAGTTGTTGAGTGGATTTTCGGGCGATTTTTGCCATTCTTTGAAAATTGTCTGTTTCATTTGCGATAAACGCAGGCCATTGTCATCTTTTTTTATTTCTTCAAGACGTTTTTTCTCGTATGCAGAATACGCTGCTTTCAATCGTTTTTCTGGATGTTTATCAATTTCTTTCTCCTTAAAAATACCAATAGCCTCATCCACTGTTCTTGCGCATTCCTCTCCAACTTGCAATCTGTTGAGATTTTCCAATAAAGGTGACACAGATGGCTTTTCGAAATGTTCTGCTTCCTTCTGTTTCACAGGTACTGTGACCCTTGATTTTATTTCAGCTCTTGTGACTTTTTTAGTGGGCTTTTCGGAAACTTCCTCCATCTCCTTCTGTAGGAGTTTTTTTGTTTCGGCCTTTCTCTGCAGCGTTTGTTGTTTCTTCTTTTCGTTAGCTTCCTTTTTTTGTTGTTTCTTCAGTGAGCCTTTATGTTCATCCTTGAACTCATCATTTTCAATTGATTTATGTTCAGTTCGTGACTTTTCTTCCGACTGTTTTTTTCTTTCTCGAGCGGCAACTGCTTTAGTGTTTTCACCAGAGAATTTTTTTGGCATTTTTTCAGTAGTGATATTTGACAAACTGTGCATTGCAACTGTCAAATATATCAAATACAGCTAAGGGTGAATTTTGATGACATATCAAGTTTTCTTCTAGTGGTAAATTGATTCTGATTCATTATATGAATAAAACTTGTTTTGCAGGCAATGAAATCCTAATTTAAAATAACGACATAATCTAATCTTCATCTGATTTTTTTTATTTATTATTATTATTAATATTAGTATCAATATAGAAAACTGGGATAACTGAATACTCATGGCATTCATTTGAGGGCAGATGGTGTGTTTCCACATGCGATTCTTCATGAGTAATATTAATTGATATTTTTTTAATCACTTTCCAAAGACCTCCATCCATTGGGATTATCACTGGTATATCAGGTACCACATTCCTACCATCTGAAATTTCAATTTTGTAACCAAAATTTTTTTTTTCGACACAAGATGCTTTGTACTTAACAATCGCTGTGTTGATGAAGCTAATATGAATACTAATAGATACTGTTACGTTTTTCCTCGTGGGTTCACCAATAATAATTAACTACTTTGAATAATCAAACTTAGCTTTATTTCACCTTAAATACAACAAATACTTCAACCAAACTTCAACTATTATTTGAATATCCTGATCCTTACTAGATCACTTCGCTTAGCACACTGTATTCTCGCTGTTTCTCGAATGAAGGAGAATCATCGTGTATTCGCGCGCTCTTGGCTACGTCACCATTGGTTTATGGCTACCAGTGGCGGCCAGCTTATTTTCTTTTGTGCATGATTTACAACACTACCCTCTTCTCTGAGGTTGTTCGCCCTCAACAACATTCCAAGGGGACATCACGACCTATTTAAGGACTCAGCCTCTCTATGTGGACAACTTTAGACTTACTTCTGGTTGACATTTGGATGCTGTACACGAGATCGTTTATCTTTTCGATTACCAAGTAAAGTACTTGCCATGGTTCTGCTTGGGACACAAACCTTTCCGACGATGGGGTTGGTAGAGCCATACTGCATCGCCCTCTTTGAAGGTCACTGTCAGCGACTTTTTATCAAACCTTATCTTCATCCTGCCACTGAAAAGCTGTGATTCAGTCCTGGCAAATTCGTGTACAGAATTTGCCAGGACTGTACAGAAACAGACAATTTCCAGTCTCCCCCTCAGGTCATTCACAACTTCTGAAAGAGGAACCTCTTGAGAATCATCGAAAGGACTGCCACACAATACATCTATCGGAACCTTCAGTTCCCTGCTAGTTAACAACATGGATGGTGTGTAACCTATCGCGTCATGTTGGGAGCTCCTGAATGCCAACAGAAAAAGACGAACCAATTTATCCCGGTCTCTTTGATTTTCAGAGACAAAGATCGAGAGGTAGTTATTGATGGTGCGATTATGCCTTTCGACTATTCCATCGGATTGAAGAGCAGTTATTCTTGTCTCCTTTATTCCCAACAATCATTTCCTTCCATAAATTTGATTCGAAGTTGCGTCCCTGATCCGAGTGTAGTACTCCATGTCTGGCAATTACGTTCTGCAACAGGGCTTCTGCCACCGTTTCAGCCTCTCAGTCGGGCAATGCCACTACTTCAGTCCATCACAATCTTGAGGTTACCGGGTGTGGTCATAGGGAGTGGTCCCAAAATGTCGACTGAGATTCTCTCGAAAGGGCACCCACTGAGGTACTGCTTTAACTTTCCTCTTTGCCTTATTTTCGAACCCTTCCTCGAAGAGCACAGGTCACAGAGCTTACACCACTCTTCCACGTCACGACGGCCATTGACCCAATAGTACCAATAGTACCTCGAGTATCCTCGACCATCGTGAAGCTGTTCGAGGATACTCGTGATACACGTCTCAGGAAGGATCCTCTGGAATTTGTGAGTTTTTTCATCCGGGCTTTCCCATTTTCGAGTGGGTAGGTCATCTCAAATATTCATGGAATCCCATTGAAGCCAGTAACCCTTTCTGCTGGCCGTGTTTGGACATCGCATTCTATTTCGATCCCGCTCCTTTGGCAATCCATTCTCGTACAGTTTTCAAGACGGAATCCTCCTTCTACGCTACGATGATGTCTTGCCTCCTCAGGAAGATAGTGTCACCTTCAGAGGCTGTTAACGACCGCACCACACCATAGTCGGGTGATTCATCAAATTGTCTGTCCATATCCCTGGACAAGGGACCCTTACAGGTTGCTACCCTCCGGGTCAGAGGGAACCCAAAGCGGCGGACGGTAGAGGAGCTTATCTCACTATCAGAGCTGTCCATAAAGGAGTCTCCTCTTTGCGTTGGCAAAAATTGGTATCCAGATGTTAGGCATGGTCTTCTTGAGAGGCTACCTGCGTTTCTGTGACCCTTTCCTTACCGAAGTTCCTGGAGAAACTCTTCAAACTTTTTTCGACTCCTTCAAGCTTCTTTTCGAATTTCCTTCTGAGTCTAAGCAAAATGATGACAGACTAAGAGCTTTCTACAATATCTCCTTGCTAATTACTCAAACAGGTAAACTTCACACTATTGGAGAGGATTCAATTTTACCGGCAATAAAAGAAGTAATAACTACTGTGCTCCATAAACCAGAGGCAGATATTATCCGAAAAATTTATTTGAGCAATAGTTCCGTGTTAAGACGAATTTATGAAATGGCTGAAAACATTGAAAAATCATTGTGCAATCATCTGAAGACTTCTAAATTCTCAATTCAAGTGAATGAGTCAACTTCACCAATCAATGAAGCATTGTTGTTGTCAAACGTGAGGTTTATTAAAAATATAAAGAACAACTATTTGCCAGAAATTTAGAGAAGAGTACAAAAGAAGAAACCATACACAATACACTGGAAAAATTTTGTGATGAGAAAGAAATTTCACTGATGAATATTATATCAGCTGCTACGGATAGCGCTCCGGCTATGGCAGGACGTCACAAAGGATTCATAGCATACTTAAAAGATAAAATTCCAGGTGTGTTCACTGTACATTGCGTCATTCATAGACAAAATTTGAGTGTGCGCTTCTCTCAATCAATGCAATATATCATCAAAGCAGTCAATAAAATCCGAAACAGCTCTTTAAATGACAGATTATTTAATCAGCTTTGTGTTGCTAATGATAAAGATATCCACCGATCTCACACAGAAGTTCGTTGGTT
>WOGN01009636.1:0-10735 GCA_015342105.1 Leptinotarsa texana | reverse complement strand
GAATAAAATCAGATATCATTCACATGAGTTCTACTTTAAATGAATGGTAACAAATTACACTTACATGGAACACTGTCATCCTCACTGGTATAATTCGATGTTTCACCGTGAGACACTTGCCCTAAGGCTCTTCAGTATCAAATTGGATAACATTTTATTTCATTATAACATTTCATTATTCTTTCATGAATTATGATTTTTAACTTCAGGGAATAAGTTTTATCTGCACAATAATACTAGTATTTTTCGTTCGTTATTGTTTTGAGCTTATTTTAAAAAAATATTTTTAACTTTTTAGTTCAATATTCTTTAAAAGCGTGTTTTTTAGTTTTTTAAACTATATTTATTAGATTAAGTTTTTCACTGAAATTCACATTCGACAAAAAATCATTCGCCAGTGTGTGATTCATGCTGTTGAATGCAACAAAAAATGAAAACATCAAAACCAATAATGATATATATGGATTTTCTTCATGTATCGACCAGTTCCATTTAATAAATTTTCAGATATTCACTGTAAACTGGAACCTTCACCAATTTTTTGAGTGACGCGAATATGACAAATAATGGTTTCCTTTTGAAAATGCCGCTTATCATATTACATGAGATGAACAGTCTCAGGCCTAACAACTAGATGTTGTCCAAAGCGCCCGAAAGCACAACAATCGGCTGGAAATGTTTTGGATTTGGTATTTTGGGATTTGCGTAAAGTAATTTTTATCGATTATATCGGGAAGAGAAATACCATAAACAGTGAATATTATATAGCGTTATGGGAGCGTTTGGAGGACGAAGTTCCAAAAAAATGACCTTATTTGAAGAAGAAGAAAAGGCTTTTTCATGAAGATAATGCACAGTATCACAAATCAATCAAAAATATGTCAAAATTTCATGTAATGGGCTTCGAATTGTTCCCACATCCACCATATTCACCAGATTTGGCTCCCAGTGACTACTAACACACCTCAAAAAAATACACCGGTAAGAAATGTCGCTCTAATGACCAGGTTATAGCTAAAACTGAGGCTTATTTTGAGGCAAAAGATAAATCGTTCTACAAAAGTGCTATTGAAATGTTACAGCAGCGGTAAAATGTTTGTGTGGCTCTTGATGGTGATTACATATAAAACCAATTTAGAGAAAAATGCGTTTTCTTCCCTAGGCCCGGGAATTTTTAGACCAGGGTTAGAAATCATACATTAATTTAGGGTAAATTTGTTCTTTTCTCATTTTCGTCGACGACAGTTGATTGAAAAGAATTTCACAGTTGGTATGTAATTTAAACCTTCATTCAAGAATGTTGATGAAACTACAAAACTGTGCTCGTTTTTTTTTAAATTGAAAGTGTTCCGGGTTTTATAAAAACAAGTCATTAATAGTGTGCCAAATGACCTCCTGAGACACGCAAGAAAAAAACCGAAAATAAATCAGATTATTTAGCTGTTTTCTTCTGCTATTGAATTATACGAATGTTGAGCCCAAGGTTACAGCTGTTTTATAAGTTATTATTTATATTCTGTCAACCAGTATGTAACTACGAGATATATGGATATTATGAAATTTCCCATATCGACCATCTCTGTAAAAAACTCTCGACACAGTTGTTTCCACTTCTCCAGTTGGAAAATCGCTTCTCATTTCGTATCATTCACTTTTTCACTGTCATCTTTCATATAGGATACCTCTTTGGGGTAAATCTAGTTACGCGATTAGAGCTTTTCGCATGCAAAAAAGCCATGAGAATTATAGCTGAAGTTCCCTTTGACGCACTTTTTAGAAAATTGGGAATAATGTCTTTGCCCTGTATGTTGATTTTCTACTCACTGTTAGAGTTACATAAAAACAAAATACTACTTTTCAAATACTCAGATCATCATAATTATGAAACTAAAAATGCGGAAACTAAAAATGCCCAAGATTTAGCCAAGATTTAGACTTGAAATGTCTCTACGAAATTTCCTGGACTTTAAGTTATTATCAAACTTTTATATAATGTGACTGAATTGAATTTAAATTTGTTCAAAAGGAAAATCAAAGAGTACTTTATACGGTATTGTTTTTATTCTGTACATGATTTCATGCAAAGTAGATATTCAGACTAATTTTTTATATTACTATATTCAAGAATCTCTTTCTTTTTCATAATTCGATAATTTATTTGTTAATTATTTTGTAAATCATTTCACAAAATTTAAATTTAATGATGCTTTCATATTGTTCCCTCTATTTGCAAACTAATTTGTACCAATTGTCTATGACTTGTCACAAATGTATATACATAACGTGATTAAATAAAAATCTATCTATCTACCTAAAGGTACTTTAAGGATTTTCCCGTAGTGCTTGTCTTTTGTCCTTAAAAAAATTCAAAACGAATGTATAGTGATTTCCCTATGATGCAATATCCATATTGAATCTGATCTACACATTTTCGCGAAAAGTTCAATTTCAATCTAATTGCTTTCTTGCTTTCTTTCTTTCTTTAGAATTTTTCCACAATATTTTGTAAAAGATGAAAAAGTGAAAGCCAAAAACCATTTTTCTCTCAAAACGTAATCTCTCCTGAAAATATACCTTTTTCAATATTTTTAACTGATTATTATTTTAGTTTTTCACAAAACAAACATGCGTAGCTTTAATAATTCAAAATTATTGGACTTTTTTTTCCCGAATCTGGAGAATGAAATACTCGAAATATTCGACGTAGCATTTCTATTAATCGACAAGCAGATTTTCACTTTCGAGTGAACCACCCAAATAGGTGTAAAGGTTCTGAGGGTCTACGATGGAAAGTGCAATTACTGAAACCCTTTATTTTTTGTTGATTTTGGTTTGCTGTAGGTACGTCTTCGAATACAGTTATTTTAACAGAATATAAATTTTCAACTCGATATTGAGGTCTGTCGCACAGAAAATCACTATATGAAGAGTAAGACCTCGTTATTCCTCTATTAGCACGAGTTTTTTTGACTCTTGTCATTCGTGGAGAGACAATATTTAATGAGTGGAAAAACTAACTCCATCTCATTTGAAACTATTAGTTGTTTTGCAAAACTGAGACACCTTAAAAATTATGAGATTCATCCGAAACATATCTGATGGAGGTGAAATAGTTTATCAACATGAAGACACCGTACATCACACACACTTGTTTATGTTCATCGATTTATTTCCTGAATAAATCAGACCCACCTTACATGAATTGCCAGGCAATTATCCTCTCATACACCTAGAATCGAGCAGATTGCGAAAGATCAAATGTTAAGAACTAGTTCAGTGGGAGTTTTGCCGGTCTACATTGCATTCCTCGCAATTCTCAAGGTTTTCCTGACTCCACCCATTCGACATAAAATACATTGAGAATTCCTTTATTCTTCAGGTGGCAATCAAGAAACTATTTCTTCGACAAAGGTGGAGTATGGTAAAAATAGCACATCTAGGAAGCGATAACACCTTGTTTGAACTCTTCGAAATGTCAGGCAAGGATAATTTTCGAGGATTGCTTCAAGAAATTGCAGTTATATGAAAAGTAAAACGAGGTTGTTTCAAAGTTTTATTGGATAATTCAAAAATAAAATGAAGATATTGCTGAATATCTTGGTAGGTATATGTACAAATGTGTCAATGTGTGTAATAAATAAAAAATATTAATAAATTGAAACTGTTGATTATCTAGAAGAGATAACAGGTAATTTTGTTTTTGGGACACTCACAGCTTCTAAATTATCAATATCATAAAGTTCAAAAACTTCTCATTATTCTGTGACTGTTTATTAGGTAAGATCTCTACATAATTTTGAGTTGCCTATTTTGATGCCTCTAACTGCATTTCAAAGGTTGAATGATCACAAAACATATTATTCAGGCTTTGAAAAGCAATTCGAACATCAACAATTAATCACAGTTGATTGAAGGTGCGTAGTAAATTTATCACCTTCATCCTTATCATCTTCTTTCGACGATCTATAGCTGTAAAACCTCGAACACAATCCTGTTTTGTTATTGACAAAAGCAACAGTGAAAATCATTTCGACCCTGAAATATTCAACTTTTTGAAATATACTTTCACAGTGGAAATGAGCAAAGAAATTATCTTATGTCTTTTCACAGTAGCAGTATTCAAGAAATCTCAAAAGCTAATAGAGTTCTTGTTATAAATTAGTCAAAGTCAAATAACTCTGAAACTCAAGTAGATTAGGGCTTTTTTGTGAAACTGGATCATCTATTTCAATTAAGAAGTTGATAGATACAATTTTATTCAAATACCAGTTCGGCAGGAATAGGTTGCTTGAAGTGAAAATTTATGAGAGTATGTGACAATAGAAAATATCTGCGTTGTTGATTGATCAAAATTGAAACTATTCCACATATATCTGAAAATACTTCTTGGTCCATACAAAAGAAAACAAGCCTATATGTTTTGCAAAATGACTGATTTTTTGGTTTTTGAAGCAAAGATTTGATTTTCTGTGAAAATTATCAATACTCAATGCCTGTAGATCTCACCTACCTATTAAAATATAATAAAAGTTGATGTCACTATAGGAATAATGGAAATTTCCCTGGTAATTGAATATAGTGAGATTAGATTTCACCAAAAGTTTTCAAAATATCCAATTTGGATACTGAGATGACATTTTGGTTCAACAGAGCTGACTTAACTCATTCAACAGCTCTGGAGCAGTTAATGAACATTTGTTCTTATCAATTGTTCTACAGGCCGGCGAAATTGATATTATACTAAATAAATAAATTGCTGAACACTTGCTTCTTGATATTTCAAAAGCAATTTTCAGCACAAAATTCGACCTTTAACTTCAAAACCGTCATTTGTTTAGAAAATTGGACAAAATGTAGTTTCGATCTCAAACGGAAGGCCTAGATATTTTTTATACTATCTCGTACTGGGATAATGAATTTAGAAAAAGTAAGACTAGCAATGATGGCTCGCTGCAACAGTCTGAGAGATATCTACACATAAATATCTACCTTATCCTATGCAAACTAAAAATAGTATAACCCGTTCTAGAAGTATTTATCTTTTATAACTCACTGAGTACGATCCTGTATTGATATCTACATTGGTCGCAGGATGACCTTGCCAAGAAGGTCCCCCGTAGTTATTGTAGGAAGGAGGGTTGCTATAGTTATTGTTATAGGATGGTGGATTGTGATAATTATTATCATTACTGAACCCAAAATTGGACTGTGGCCTATAAGCAGGCTGTGGCTGAGGTTGGGGTTGATAGTACGACCTGGGCGGATCTGGCCTGTAAACTGGCCTGTACTCAGGTTCAGGTTCTGGATCAGGCGCGTAATAGGATTGAGGTCTGAAAGAAGGTTGTGGTTTGTAAGAAGCCTGTGGTCTGTAAGCCGGTCTGTAGGTTGTTTCCGGTTGGTAAATAGGCCTGTAAGGCTCAGGTTCGTACTCAGGCTCCGTGTATATAGACTGCGGTCGCTGGTACCTACTGGATGGTTGGTATCTGCTAGTAGGCTGGTATTCCCTTTGCTGGGGTTGTTGCTGGGCATAGGGATCGTCCTTGTAGTACATAGCAGGATCCTCGCGATACTGACCATCGTCCTCTTCATTGGGAGCTAAAGGCCTCGCTGGGGCTGCTTGACTATTTCTCAGTGTGGGTGGCGCCACCTGGATTTCATTTCCAGTTGGTTCGAAACCTCTGCGACTGGCACCGTACTCCACTTCTCTCAAGGTTCCGGTGTCGTCGATGTATCCATACTTGCCGTAAACTTCGCCATCCGGGTACTTGGTTTCGATTTTGAAGGTTCCGTCCGCAGCTTCGTAACCGTAGCTGTAGGAGCCGTCATCGTTGTGCTTGTCGATTTGTTTCAAGATGGCTACCGGTGGAGCGTATTCTTTCTTGGAGGCTGCCGAGGCCACGGCCAAAAGGGCGGCCGCTACGATCTGAAAGGAAAGGACATTTTAAGTGAGATTGGAATCTGTTTCTGTTTGAAATCTGTTTTTCCTGTTAACCAGCTGTCGCACCCCTACGAACGTCAAACCTCACAAGTCGAAACTTGTTCAAGATGAGGATTAACGAGGTCTTACCTATTAACGTGTGATTCCTAACATGGAAGTAACAAAGGCATTTTGGATTGTACATGTACTTACTCTGCTCTCATAGTGCTGATAATATTGAGCTTTTATAGTGCAGTGATATGTGTAGCAAAAAACGATTTGACAGCAAAACATTCGAAAATATATAATGAAGAAATTGAAAATTGAAACCTTGGGAAAACTATGAGTATTTCGGTGGATATAATAATAATAGTAATTATATTCCGTGACTGCTATTTTCCAGATAATTATATCTGGATATCAGTGTTATCTTCAGTAGCTAATCCTTAAAATCAATATCATCCATTTCTAAAATTAAAAACCTAGAAAAGTTTTTGAAATTTTGAATAATTCAGCCAAATAATTCAATTTCCAATCAAATAATCCAACGCCGTTCGTGGTATTAGCCAGGGAAATAGTTGTTTTCTGATTGGCGTCAGTCCATTCAACCTAGTGCGTAGGTATATCCTACACACTACACACTCACGAGGATAAACTGGAGTGAGATTGGAATGAAATTGTTGATGAAATAATGATATTAATTTTTTGATTGCATATCTTCCAAACCAATTTTAAACTGCTAATTACTCACAAACGGCTAATCTGTTGTGCAGAAATTCGAAACAGCTATTCGACGAGTTACCGGCAAGACCCTCATTCTCTTTGAGAATACAATTTTACAGCGTCCTTTCGAAAAGCTAATACTTTGTAGAGTAAAGTACTGAAAATGGTTCCCTAAACAATCACCCTGTATATGAACATTGTCAATATTATTGAACAGGAAGTGACTTGGAGAACCTTTCTTACGATTACTAATTGGTTCAGGCGAAAACAAAAAGAATCCTTGATCCTTGAAATGATGCTAATTGTAAACACTGCTAGTCATGGGTGGCAAATCTGAACAACTTTCAGTAAAGATATTATTCACTCCGTTAATAGAAAGGTGGGTCTTTTTTCTTTTTTTTTTTTTTCATCAAGGTAAGACCTGAGGTATCAGTATTACAATGCTATTATTATTGTGGCTATGTTATACTCCTATGAGACTTTGCAACTCTATATGTGTAACGATATTCAAGCAAACGATAGTTACAAGTATTCGTAAATTGTCAATCTCACAAATTTGTCTGTTATTCAAATTATTTTTCCATTCATGAAGTTAACGTAAAGAAATATCATGAAATACATGAACAGGGCAGCCAGTCTGAGACGAAACGTAGTCAACACCATGGACTGCATCAATATTCCAAAAAACACAAGAAACCGTCAAAATCTGTTTGTAGAGGGACTTTTCAAAACTGAAGACTTGTTTTCGCAATTTTTTTTTTGGAAAAATGTAGTTGTTCATGACTGCCTTGTGATTTTTGTTGACAGAGATTGATTTGATGAAATTCGGTTATTTCTGTTCTCCTTTTGGCAGCGCAATATTCAAAAGTTTGTGCAGCATGATGTTGAAAGCTGCATCTTCAAGTTGTTTGAATGTATCGAATGATTATGTATGACCATGTCCCTTTAAGATTGTTTGTGGAAAATTGCCGAACTGTGTTTACTAATAATTTTAGTAATAGTTTCATCTAGGAAATTCATATAAACTGAAAAATGAAGAAAGATATTATATCAGAAAAGAATAATGAAATGTCGATGAAGGCGAGAAAATTCTGCAAAAAATCTGCCCAAGTTTTGTTTTATTTCGACTATGATCGAGTTTTTGCGATTACTAATTTACGTATTGAATGAAGTTCTCTCAATGCAATCTATCTGTCAATGACCAGAATGACAATATTTCCAAAGTTAACTTATATTTATGTAATTTTACTGTGCAAGTGTCTCTTATTATTGATTTTCACATAATTTCCATGGTTGTATCTTCTTTTCTATAGATTCTCTTGTTGTTTTCGTTAATTCTAATGTATATGTTTCGTATTTAGTTTTGTTAAAAACATGTTTATATTTTAGGACAATCAATAACCGAAATTTGAATAAACATCCCGAACTAGTGACTTCATCGGTGGACGTATCAATGAAGCTTTAGAAAGCTACTGATGAAAAATCGAAAAATGAAACAGTTTTGAAAATTCTATCGTCCACCTATGTGCCTGTTGTTTTGAAAATTTACTCATCAAATCTATTTTGAAGGATAAAAAGTTATCGACTTGAAATTTCCAATAGTATTCTAAAAAACTCAGGAACCCCATTGAAATTGGACGAAGTCACAAAACAAAAATATCTTTATTTAACGTTAGTACGTGGTAGGAAATCACTAAACAAATTGATAAATGAAACTTCCTGTTTTATACCACTTGTAATTATAACTGTCGTCTCTGCAGTTTCGTCCTATAAGGACATTTTGAATATGTTTGACGGAACTGTAGACGTTAGTTACAAATACAAGCGGAATGAAAATATAGGAAGTTTATTTCTCGCTTTCCATAAAAATACAAATTTAACTTTCATATGTCCGGACACATACGCCTATAAAAGCAAAAGCCAAGAACACTAATTGAGAGAGAGTTTTATTTATTATCCATTACTATCCACAAACCTTCACAACATGACCAGAAGTTTTGGAGTATTTCAAAGTTGTGATTATACACGTCAAATTTACACACTCGATAGTATATGCGTTCAAATTGGGTTTTTTACCTAACCTTTGAGAATGCAACCGTCAATTTTAGAAGTTAGGGTGTAAAGAGACCTTAATTTTTCACATGTGACTCTGAGCACGACTATAGTATTGCATCAAAAGTACGATGCAGAAAGGGTTAGGCCATTGTTAGAAAAGAAACCTCATTTTTTAGTCATAAATCTTCATAATGTACTTTCCAAAATAACTGTACTCAAATTGTATAATTGAATCCTTTGAGAAACTCTTCAGATTTGAAATTGTGCATTTAATTCAAAGATGTATTCATTAGCAAATGGTGAATGGATGAATCGAAACTATTGAATTCTTAATTTTTCGAAACACTTTTCGAAAAATAGTTACCTTAAAAAATGAAATAGGTACTAATTCCTTCTATATCCAATCCAATGTATGATTTCTCCTCAAATATTAAACAATCAATTCATTCAGTCAATTTTTAGATAGATTTGAAAGAATATAGGATAAAGAAATAAATTGTTGTCTTATTTCTACAAAGTTTTTCATTTGCTATGGTTTTAAACAAAAAACCGTCGAAGAAAATAGACAAAAGTTTTTTTTTATACCACATCCAAAATTAATTTCTGCAAAATAAATAGATCATCAATGGATTAAGTTAGATTCCATAAAAATTAAATACATTTTCGAATAAAACATTTTTCGATTCACCAAAAAAAATCGTTCATTATTGGAAAATTATAAAACAGTCACTTTCATATCTTGGCAGGTTTCATATAGTTACTCTGTATGAGAAAAGTGATTTGTATGCTAATTCGATGCAACTGAATAGGGTGGAACCACATCAATAAAAATCTAAAGACTGGCCTCAGTCACACATAAGTTTCATGGCGAACCACTTTCAAAAATTTTCATAAGTGACCTTGACGTGAATGAAAAGTACATTTTGTTGCTTGACTCGTTTTTTCCTTCTGGAGTAGAAAACCATCAACACACAAAACGTAACTGTTCAACAAAAATTATACTCGGTTCCATTTTGCCTTGTTCCGTATGTTGAATGAAAAATATGTAAGGAGACAAAGTCATCGTGAAAATTTTCAAAAAATACGGTGTTACGTTTCAGAAGGTCCAGTCTATGACCTTTTCTGTTCACCATGAAATCATCCTTCCGGGTGGTTTCCCCCCTGAACCACACGTCACTTCCACACCACAAAATGTAAACAAAACGACCATACTTACGTAAAATCTCATCTGGATCGGACACTAATGGTACCGGTACGAAATAGAGTAAACAGCCGTACCTTCCGCCATAGAAAGCTTTTATACTTTGTATCCCCACGAGTACGTCATGACAAGGTTAGGAAATAATTCATGCTGAAAGATACAAATTTCATGGTTTACTTTGAATCACCGCTACCCACCTGTATTAGGTGGTTCGGTATTCTTGATTGACAATGAGGATGTGTTTCAGAAAGTACATGTATTTTTCAAAGCTTACATTCAAATTGATAATATATGTTGTTGTTCGTTTGTGCAAATACAAGAAGTTATTTGAAAAACGACAGAAGCAGCTATTATAAAACTTGACAGAAAACTGAAAACAATCTACCGTAGTGAAATGATTCAATTTCTTCAAATTAGTGGTAGAAAATCAATACAAACATGAAGGTTCCTCAACCGGTTTTTTTTGAATTTATCAGTATAAATTAGTTCATTATAAAAACTATTATAAAACACAACAAAAAATATTCTGACGTTCTAAAATGATTCGGGAAATGAATAAAAATATTCTAATTTCTTTCTCAACTGGTGGTGGAAAAATCACTGGAGTTTCATCCCAACACCACCTTCCTCTTGAAGATGACCACTTGGCGACCTAAACACGTATCGGGCTGTTGGAAACAACGATTTTGTGCTGTTATAAAACTTCAGTAATATTCATTACTGCATTAAACAGTGTATCACTCGTGATAGGAAATTAATACATGGATGAAGGTTCTTTAACCGGTTTGTTTTGAATGTATCCGTAAAAATACATTCATTCATTTAAATTCGAGTGAAAT
>WOGN01009635.1:0-10735 GCA_015342105.1 Leptinotarsa texana | reverse complement strand
AATTATTAATTATTTACTTCTGGTACCATTTTTTTCGAAATCAATGTACTGTGTCTCAGAAAAGTTTGGCTGTTTTAGGAGAACTTTTTTCCTAAAACAGTCAAACGAAACACCCTCTGAAGTGTCGCAGTGTACCTAGGAAACACCCTGTATATAATTGTGATATATTTTTTCAACAACAATAATGCTCTTGATATAATTTATGCCTGTCGAAGGCCAAATTTTTTCAGAAACTAAAAGTTGATGTGTTGACATTTTATTATCATTATAATTCTTTTCAGAAAACATTTTGTCACTGTCAAGATTTAATATCCGAAGTAGTAGTTAGATATACGCAGTAATCGTCAGCAAGCAAAAACTTTCTTTTGTGAACCCACATATCGCTAACATTATAAACGTTTTAAGATGAAATCGATTGTTAATACCTTACGTCAAGCTGAGCACATTGAAATATAGCAGGCAGGGGTTTAATAAAACTGAAAATTGATGGTTTCAGTATACGACCAGCCAATTACACACTAACAATAATGTGACTAGTCATGGCTGAATCAGAGCTCGGAGTGAATAATATCAAATTTACATCTGAACCGTTTTATATTGTAACAAATTAATAAATTAACTGCCTTAAGCAAATTAATTTTCAACAATATTTCACTACTCACAGACTAAATTATTTATTACAACACTTAGCAACTAACGCTTGATTTATTTCCACTATTTGATTTCTTGTTTTGCCGCTTGATTCACTTTCTGAACTGCCCTCTTGGATCGGAAAGCCGTGCTTATATCGGTAACGGTCCTTTCTAGAAATCTGTCGTCGATTCAGTTCTAAAGTTTTACTGGCGATTCCCGACTGCATTCTTTCGCGGTCATGTTGAGTGTTTGTTTGCTGAGTTGGCCGGCATATCGGTCAGAGGCGGCTACAGATTCGTTACATTGCCCCCTTCTTAAAGGCGTTTCGCCTTGAAATGTCATCCTTGACGTGTATCGATACCCGCATGACTTTCCATATTTGCACTGTGAAGTTCGATGGAAATAACAATCCACTGTCTTCATGCTCGGTGGTGAAAAATGGGTACCGCACACCAAAATCTTGTTGTCGTTGGATCTGAATATCGTTTCCAACATGCTTCTCACGATTCTCGAATCCAGCTTGTCCAGCCCAGAGGCTAATTTCGAGACCGCCAAGTCCACAAGTTTCTAGTCGAGAATCGTGTCCCTCAGTCTGGTAAGTCTCCTCCAGATATCTTCATAGGACGGTTTGTCTCGAGAATGCTTCTTGGTCACTGAGTAGAAAATGTTTCTCTGACCCTTCTTCAAGTGTAGCACTCCTTCGATTTCTGGATTCTGTTCGTGTAATGTTTGGAGCTGACCGAATTTCTTGTTGAATACCACAGCGATACTCCTGTACATCCTCTGCCACGCAATGAGGTTGTGCGTAATCAACTGAAACCTTGAAAAGGTCTCGTGGCTCTTTTTGAGTTACTCCATGTACGACTGTCTTGCTCGAGTATGAAGACATGAACTTCTGGAACGTCATTTCATCCGCCGGTAGAATGAGGGCGCGAACTTGGTCGTGATTTCCAGCATAAGGAACCAATCTATCAAAATGAACGAACTTGGCTTTCCTCTAGGTGGCTTATGGATTCGGTAGACTACGTCATTTATTTTCTTCATGATTTTTTTAAGGACTCTCCCATGAGTTCCGCAACTTCGATGATAAACCACAGCATCGCTTAGGGTTGTACAGCCAAACTACATCAACGATTTCGAATCCTCTAGCATTCACCTTGATGTCATAGGCCTTCTTAATCCTATCGCTGGCACTCTGGATGTTCAGATGGTCTCGTTCATGGATGTCGCCCATTCTTTGTCGAAGCTTGCTGACATAGTCTTTCCCCGCCGTGTCTTGTTTTGTTCATATTCGAAATCGCAAGGCAGTCGCAGCTCTCGCCCCATTATGATACTGGCAGGGGTTTGGCAGGTTGATACTACCGAACCATAAGCCAACAGGAACAGATGGAGGTACTGGTCCCAATCTCTTTGGTGGTCAGAGAAATGTGGCAGTTTATGGTCTGATTCATTCGTTCCATCATTCCATCAGACTGTGTATGTGAGGCTGAGATTCTGGGCTTCCGAATGTCCAACAGTTTACACATTTCTTGGAACATGTTGGACTCGAAATTTCTGCACTGGTTGGAATGCAGCTCTAATGGGACACCGATTCGACATATCCATTCCTCAACCAGAACGTCAGCGACGGTAAAGACTTTCTGGTTGGGCACAGCATAGACTTCTGTTCACTTACTGAAGTAGTCCATGGCTTGTTCCCATGGTTGAACTCTGGGAATGAACCGGCGATGTAGATGGCGATTTTCTCAAAGGGACTACCCACGTTATACTAGCGCCTTGGAGCTTTGGGTCATATCCGAGGTCCGTTACTGGCAGCACATACAGCACACTTTCTGCACCAGTCCGATACATGGGCTTGAAAATCAACCCAGTACAACCGTTGTCTCACTTTCTGGAGGGGCTTCGTAACACTCAGATGTCCTCCAGTGACTCCATCATGGATTTCTCTGAGCACCTCCCGTCGTCTGTTCCTGGGTACCACTGTCTAGCGCCTCTCTTCTCCATCGTTTTCAGACTCCAACAATTGCTTCAGAACCCCGTTTTCCAAGAAAAGGAAGTTACTAGAAAAGATGTCCAACCTCCAAAAATATTCATGATCTTTCTGTCGAATTGAGTCATTTTGTGAAATTTTCAGGGGTATTCGTGGATAAGGTTCCAAACTGGAAGGAACATTATTCCAATCTGATCTCTTAAATGAACTTCATCTGTTACATGTTTAGACATTTGAAACGTTTCTTTTTAATTTCAATTTGCTCCACGGGGTGGTGTTTTGAGTGTGTAAAAACATTCACTGAAAATTATAACTACTACCGCTTCTAGAAGATATTCATCTGTAGAATAATTTTTTCAATTCTCAAATTTTCGTACTTTTTTTTCAAAATGTTTTTGTATAAATTCAGAAACAATCTTATGTTAACTATTCATAAAGAAATTGATTCTTTTAACACAAGGAAGTGTATCGATTTTGATGTTACTCACTGTAAATACGTTTTTTTTCGCCTCAGCCACTGCGGTAAACCGTTTATAATGATATTCTGAAAGAAATTTGTTAATCTGTTAATGTAGCGTCATTTAAAATCCGTCTAAAGGCCTACTAGACTGATAATAAAGCAATATTTAATAGAAATGAAATACATAGTTACCTCTTTAGTATTTGTTGTTGACTATTTCTATAGATATGTCACATCTTCGTGAACATAAATGAATCAATATTTTTACTATTATTAGGTACTTCCATTCACACTGTTTCAAACAAGCTTAACAATTTTTTATGAATGATAATGAAATAATTTCAATTGAATATTTGATATATTTTTCTGATTATTTGATTTATACGTTTGGAACAGCCTATCAATACATTTGATGAAAACACATGATACGTGAAGTTCAATGTTATTCTACATTCTGCCAATGTTTTACAGGAAATACTCTCATCGGTTTAGATCTGGATGAGCCCTTTTCATCCCCACATTCACGTCCTCGATCCAACTCTGATGGCGAAACTTATAAAGCAGAATAAGCCCAAGCTTAGGCTTACTATTATTAGTCTAGTTGAGCTTGGATAGAGTTCCAAATAACAGGCATTGTGCCAAAACCATAAACAGAGCGGTACACAGTATGAATAAATCCACATTCAAATGAGGCAGACACTTACCTGCATCGTATATCCCTCTTTATTTCCTTTGTTTCCAGCGCACAGAGGGATTTCGATATGTGAACAAGGATTTATTAGTCAGTCTTTTTCATTTTGGGATATTATGTGAGGATCTAGTGAAGACATACTCTGAGGTAAGCAACTGAGAATACTGAATTGATATGCTGAGATGCGTACTGAAATTAATTTCTATAGAATTATGCCATTTGCTGCAATAATCTGTGATGAAACCCATACTGGAAGCAAATTCTCGATATGTACGTCGAGTGGCAGAATTCCCTATTCCTATTTTACAGTGTGACCAGGATGTAACACATGAAAATTTATCATGAGCTAAATGTAATCTAATGTACTGTAATGTAATATTTATTCACCAAATACAAATAGAAGTTATACATATTTCTCACATATAATATACATATACATATGCATGTATGAACAGGGTTATCACTGAAGCTAAATCGGGTACAGCTTGTGCGTGATGATGATGTGTAGATTTTTTTTTGTATAAACATGTATAATTGCAGATGTTGATGCAATGTGTGAAGAAATAACTTGAGTGATGAATAGACTTAGTGGAAAAGTAGAAGTTGAACGAATATGAAATAAAATAAGATATTGTAAAAGTTGAATGGAAATAAAATCCACATATTATATAACAACAATATAAAATTACGAGTAACGATGATTATAAATGTAGATGAGCGCTTTAAAAAATATCATATAATAATTACTGGTAAAATACAATCTTCAGATATAGAATATAAAAGCTGATAAAAATGAGACTATAAGAATGTAAATGTAGAATTTGAAAAAATATAAGATAAAATAATAATACAAAGTATTGGAAAAGTTAAATGGAAATAAAATCTGCATACTACATAATAACATATTATAAAAATACGAGTAAGGATAATAATAAATGTAGATAAGCACTTTGAAAAAAATATCACATAATAATATCTAGTAAAATACAAAGTTCAGAAAACTGTTGAGCTTTTTCAGTGCTTGAGAGTGATTTTTTGTAATTTATTGTTAAATATATCGTTCAATATATATCGTTCAGCATGTTGTAATCATTTCTTCACATTTTGAATGAGTTGAAGTTTTTGATGGATTTCAAGTGACCTGGTAGAAAATGAAGGATAATTCTGGAAATTTCCGAAACAGGTCAGTTTGCCGGATCGTCAGTACGACCATTGGAAATAAAGTATAAATTTTTTTGATGAATGACATCATTACCGAATTCTCAATTAGAAAAACGTTATTTATCAAATTTTTGTATTCGTTAAACGTATCACATGTGCCATTATTCTAAAGTTACTTGAACTTCATTTGGAAATAAATGGAATATTTCATTAGGAAGTGCTAATATTTAGGAATGTCATTTCATTAGTGCAATGAGTTGATGAGAATTTTTTGATAGTGGAAACCTACTTTTTCAACAAAATCAAATTTCATGTCTCGTGAGAATAAGTGAACATGGTAGGTAATGTAAATCACTGACGAAATTATAGGATGAATTTGAAATGGAGATATAACACTCTGAATATTTCATCAAACAAAAACTTGAGATAAACTACCTTTACAGTAATTAGTATATTACCAGCACTAAGCAGAAATGTAAGAAACAACTGAGTATTCACAATATCTAGTTGAACATTCAGTCTCAAAATTTATAATTTAATTTTTCATTAGATCATATATTTGATTTGATTCATCAAACTAGATACTTGTGTAAGTTCAAATATAAGTTAATGAAGCAATATGGTATTCTGACTAATATGTGATTTAACACAGATATTGAGATCTACTCAAGAAATTATTTTTCCAGTGCCAAATTTATCCAAATATCATTTATTTTTCATATTCTTCTCAAGTTTATCAAAAACTCTATTTTAGTCACCGAGTGTACAATTATACGAGAGTGTTCTCAAAAGTTTTCAGCCTAAATATGAAGATAGCATCACTCGTAAATAAAAGCTAGTGATCAGGACTGCGATTTTCTTGTTGAGATTGTCATATTTGTTTTTGTATCTAACACTCACTTCTTGATGTCAGTCCTAGTCAACAAACACAAACTCAACCTTTGGAAGATTAATTAATTTGTGAAAAAGCAAGTGAATTTTGTTGCTCATCTATTGACACTTACTCACTAAAGTTTCAGTCTAATGAACATAACGTTTTGATGTTACAGACATTTGAGTAAGTTTATATGAGTGTTTTTATGAAAATGAGCTATCATTGAATATTTGTTTTTGAAAGGCAACACGCCTACGAAAATTAAAGGTGAGTTGGATTCTTTGTATGTAAACTCTTGCAACATCATTTACTACAGTGAAATTTTGCATTTGAACGTGTCTATAAAAGCTTGGAAGACGATGAACGTACTGGTCGACCAAAAACTGTAACTACCAATGAAAACATCGCTGAAGGTCATCGAATGGTGCAAGACGTATGTCAAATTGAAGTGAAAGAGATAGCAAAGGTTATCATCAAGTTGAAAGAACATGTTTGTTACATATTTAATCTACATTCAGGTACGAGAAAGCTGTCCGCGCGTTAGGTGCCGCGTTTGCTCTCGTTAGGCCAAATACGTGTTAGAATTAACATTTTCAACGCTCTCCTTTCCAGTCCAAACAGTGTACTGGAAAGGAGAAACTGGCTCCAACAAAAAAATATTGGTTTTTTCGGCTGGAAAAGAGACGACAACTGTTTTTTTTTCGGATAGTTATAGTTACTTCAGTCGATTATCTTCAAAAAAAACATTACATAAGCATACTACGCATCATTACAAGCTGAATGCAGAACTTGAGGAAAAACGGCCACACTTGCAGAAAGTGAGTCCTGTTTCACCAAGACAATGCGCTGTACCACACCTCAGCGGTTAAAAGGAGACTACGTTGGGAAATAAAAATGATCTAAAAGATTTTCTTGTTTCTTTGTTAGGTCGGAAACCCTCGAATATGTCACTTATTTATGTATATGGTTATCAGGACAATAGGTGAACATATTTGAATGACTTCATTGAGAGATTTCCACCTAACAGTTCATTAAGTTCTAACAAGTGTTTCAATGTACTATTCTGAGCACGTTCAATACTTTTAATTTAACACTTCTGGAAAGACTATTGTGTAGTAAAACACGTGTTGCGGGCTTTGCGAACTGTTTGGTAGAAATTTCACAATAGTATCTCATAAAAAAAATCACAGATGATAATATTACAAACGTTGAGAAAATGATTCCAGCGTATAGTCAAGTGATAGGTTGAATTTTGGCGATGTGAATATGTAGATTCATTCAGGAATTAAAATATTATTTACAATAATTGAATTTTCCTGAATAGCATTTATCTTTGTGATAGGGGTATGATATCGGATGTTGGGTATTACCAGAATTCTCTGGTCTAAGAAACCGAGCACACCTTAAAGCTTAGAGAACAGTCGCAACAAAATTAGGGAATGCTTGAGCAATGTTGCAAGTGGCACAGGACAATGGATTCTCAGATGCCTTTGGTAGTTCGGGAATTCAAAAATGTAGAACGGAATCAACAAAAATCCAATTCCAAAAAAACGTTGTTTATTTTCCTACGTGATAATCACAAGTAATTATCAGAGGAATATTATTCCAAAGACAAAGTTGTAGATGGGAATCTTCGAGGAGCCTGTGCGAGAGTAACAATTCACGTTGGATATGAATTGATGAAAATTGAATTTATTTGAAAAAACGTTCTCAGGAAGCTCATTACACATGAAATCAGTTTTCCAAATGGAACAGTTTTAAAATGGTGAAGTTCGAGGTGCACTGAGTTGAACCCCGAAACGATGAGCAGCCACAGTCCGTCGTGTATTACTGATATGTACCGCTCTTGGTGGAATCAAATGTGGCAAGTCACTTGTACAGCTTCCGTGAAAGTATCTATCATTTCGAGACAAGTTTTTTTTTCGAAATTCTGGACTATCGAGGTTGCAAGTGATGTTCATATCTCCAGTCAGGCGAATAACTTTATTTGGGATTGAATCCAGCAGCTCCAGGTTATGCTCAGAGGCGAAGGTCCATACTTGAGAGCAATACTCCAAGGAAAGTCTCATCTGAGCTTTTCGAAGCATCAAAAGTTTCTCAGGTGTGTACAGTTTTCTGATTCAAGATTTTGAGAAGCAGCCGTCGCAATTACAGCGACAATATTGTACCAAAATTGTGACAAGATTGTTGTCCAGACTTGCTGTCCCAACATTATTATGTCTGGTTCAGAGACTTGTGCATTCGCAGCCGAAGTCCAGGAAGCTGGAGAGCCATAGGTACACAAAAATGATTCGACAAGCCTCATCATAGTAGTTTGGCCAGCAAACCTTCATGCCACACACGGTCAAAAGTCGTCATAAACATCAAACGCAACAGCTCTAGACTATCCTTGTTTCTTAATTGCGTTATGTATGTACAATGATTGTGATTGACGTTATAGAACATATTTTTTGATTTGTAAATTCTCAAGACTCATTTTTGATTAATTTTATTCAGAAGTGTAGCTATAAATTAATAATTTTGTTCATCTGTGAGCAATGAATCTGATCAACTGTCATTGGTTCTGAGATGAGTTATGGATCATTTGCTTTCCCAACTAACAATAAACAATTTAATAATTGTTCATTTTGTTTGATTATCATAAAAAAGTTTAACTTATCATACAATCTAGTAGGTGAACGACTACTTTTTCATATTAACTTTTTAGAGAACTGAATATGTTGAAAAAGAAGCATTTTGGCTTTTTACTTTCCCATCTCTATACATTATTTTAATGAGAATATTAGAGTAGGAAGTCGAAAAGCTCCTTTCCCAAAAACTGAATTCTCCTGAAAAATATTTCTTTTCCAATTCAAACGTGTTAGAAAATGCAGAATATAACTCATATTCGATTATGGACCACAAACGTCTCTTTCAGCATGCGACTCCTTGTCCGCACTGCCTGCACAGGACATCTCAACTACACTAAATTAGATGTCCTAATTGAAATTCGGGAAAATCTGATAACTTTCCACGTCGCAGCTAGAGTGCACAGTATCAGACAGTTGAAAGAACGTAAATTCCAGAACAAACCGTATCTAGTTTTACGAAAGTCGTTCGTTGTAGGAATTTATGGAGTTTGAAGAAGCAAAACAGGACATTATCTACGATCGATGAGAATGCATTCTAGAAATAATGTGATATGTGATTACTAGACTGCGAGGAAAGTTGATTACTTGAAATAGACATCATTGCGAGTTTTCGGTGGTGAAAGATGGAGTGACCAGGATAGCGGACTCGATAGCGGATTTTTTAACTGAATTTTGGAGTTGAAATAATCATGGAAATTTTAACATGATAATAATATGATTTAGTAAAGAAGGTACTATTTATGCCTTGCTCCTCAACAATTTTGCCCCAATTTTTGATAATTGTGATATCATGACTTGAAAAATTTCATTAAAACTAAAAAAAATCACTTTTCAATGAAAATAGATTATACCGCAGTGAATAATATATAGTTTGGCACATGAGAAATTGGAATATTGAATCGACAATCTGTTTTGTTTTCTGTGTATTGTAACTAATTAAAGAAATAACTGTCTTGAACAAATTTATTTTTAACAATATATGACTATCGCAACTAATTTATATTTAACACTTAGTAACTAACGCTTATTTATCTTCACAGTTAGGTTCCTTCCCCTAAGCGCACGATCCACTTTCTAAGTACATCCTGCCCGCCGATTAGGGGTAGCGCCTTTTTATATGGTCAAAGAATGGTCCGGATATTTCTACGGATTTCGGCGCTGGCCTAGATTATTTGCGTAGGCTTGTCGGTTACATTCCAGATGGGTCATGCGTTTGCTCGTTCGGTAAGGGCCAGCTTCAGATTCATTACATTGCCCCCTTCTTGAAGACGTTTCGCCCCGAAATGTCATACTTGGCGTGTGTCGATACCTGCAGGACTCCCCATATCTGCACTGTGAAGTTCGAAGAAAGTAACACTCCACAGTCTTCATGCTCCAACACCCGCTTCAGAACCCCGTTTTCCAAGGTAATGGAGTTCCATTGTGCCCAGTAAGACTTGACCGCTGGCGAATAACCTGCTACTTCGTGCCACGGTGGTCTTCGATTACTTTTCTTCCATTCGATGACTAAACCAAGATCTCAGCTTGATGTTCTATTAGGAAGTCAAATTCTTGTAATCTTCCACTCCAGCGCGCTACTTGGCTTTTGAGATTTTTGAACTGCAGAAATTTGAGAGCTGCATGGTCCGTTCTCAATAGAAATCATTTTCCATACACGTATTTGTAGGAATGTTTTATACCTTTGACAACGGCCAACAGCTCTCGCCTGGTGACACAGTAATTACGCTCTGGTTTACTGAGCGTTTTGCTGAAGTAGTAATTAACTTTCTCCTGTCCATCCTGGATTTGAGAAAGGACTGCTCCAAGTCCCATGTTGCTGGAGTCCGTATCCAAAATGAACTTTTCGTCAGGTAGAGGATAGCTCAATACTGGAGCGTTGATTGAAGCTCTTTTCAACTTCTTGAATGAATCTTGGCATTCCTCAGAACACTGGAACTGGATCTGCCCTTCTGTGAGGCGAGTCAATGGTTTGGCGATGTTGGCACGTACCTGAGGTAGAAGGTGCATAAACCAAGGAAGCTCCGAAGCTGATGTATGTCCTTAACTGTTTTGATCTTTTGTTCGTCCACTGCCACTCCTTCCCCAGAGACAACGTGGCCAAGGTAACGGACTTCTTTCTGGAACAAATAGCATTCCTTGGGACTAAGTTTCAGTCCAGAGCTTCTCAGACGCATGAATACCTCCTTCAGATTTTTCAAGTGATCGTCGAACGATTTCCCGACCACGAATATATAGTCGAGATATACTAGACACGTTTTCCATGGGAGCCCTTTGAGAACCGTCTACATCAATCTCT
>WOGN01009634.1:0-10735 GCA_015342105.1 Leptinotarsa texana | reverse complement strand
TGTTAACATCCATGTTTGTGGCATGTGTGAATGATGCAACTAGTTTTCCTTTATTTTCAGTATTTTAATATTAAATTCCACAAAAGATTTGAAGCTTCATATCTTCTTTCAATTATCTGCGAGCGCTTTCGACAGCTGGTCGTACTGTCATCTTCTTGGCACTCCTCAAACTTGAGGGACAATTGAATAATGCACATGCGTCATCAACAAAATACGTTCAATCAAAGAAAGTTCATATTTGGATGAAAGCAACAATTAGGTTTCCATATCATTTCATAGTTTACGTTGTTTATAAATTGCATATTATAAATGTCCTACCGTTTCAATTATTTTATACTACACAAAAAGTTCATATAGCAGATTTTAAATCATAGTTATTTCATATATCCATAAAAAACAAGTTCACTAGAGGCCCATCATTATACCATTTCAGTTGAAAATTAGGTAGAATTTATTTCAAGATGAGGGGGCTGTTAAATAAAAGCTGTTCAGCCAGAGTAGGGTATTATTTTCAATAAGATATTTCTCAGAGTTATTGTTTTTCGTGTAATGATGTAATAAGGAACATCTATTGGATATACATTCACAGTACCAGTGTCTCGACGCGGGTTTCACTAACCAAGCGGGTGTCCTCAGGAGATTTATATATATATATATATATATATATATATATATATAATTTAAACGTATTCTTTTGCCAAAAATTTATTCAATATAAAAATTGTTATGCTGACTATTCTTTGAAAGAAAGGTTCGTTTCTGTCCTCTCTGTATATCAAAAGTTTCAGTCAAATAGCTACAACATATGTAAATTTCTCGTGAATTCATCGAAGAAAAATATCTCTTCAAATAATGGTATTTCAATATTGAAATGTAGTTCAGATTCTAAAAACTTAATTGTAGTAAATTTGACGAACATTCCAGATGCCAAAAGACAAAGAAAATTCCAAAAGTTTTCGTCTTTCAAAAAAAAGGAATCAATATTCTTCCTTTGATGATTTGGAAATCTACTTTTTATACAGTTCAAAACACAGGATAGAATATCATGCGCTTCCATGCATTATTTATCCAGAAAGTGGATTTCTGGCCTGTTGCAAATTGAACTTGCTAATGTGTTTACGTATTTGTGAGATCTAATCAACTATGTATTGGTTGCAGAAATTAATTTACAAATCTATTATTTTAACATGCATGAGAAAAGATTTACATTGTGTGTCAAGCTCGTGGCTTTGAATGATATTGAATGCATATATCGAACTTCGGTATTTCGAAGCAGAAAGTGCAATGACATGTAGTTGACGTAATTCGAATTGGTGGTAAAAAACGGTGACAAATATGGATTGTGGGCATTTGAAGAAGACCTTCACATCGAACATATATTGAATGAACTGGAAGCATTTCAGCTTGTTCAAATACAATCAGCCCAAAAAAATATCATTTTCAAATTTCAATTCAAATTGTTTCATAATTATTTGAAGTAAACCAGTTTAATATGCCCAGGAATGTATCAGTTTCTTCAGGAAGTAGAAATGTCAAAAGAAAGTAACGAAAACGGGAGTGATTTTGCATTATCGTACTCTTGGACCTTCTTTATTTCCAATGGGATACAGCAACTGAAGATACAGCAAATTGTCATAGCATCATTTTGGCCGCTTAACGATATTATGCAAGCGCTCAAGAAATGACATGAGTGAATCGTGGTGTGGCTATTGTTCTCTTTTACATAGCACAGAGACTGAAGCAACGAACAAAAATCAAATACAACATAATATTCTGACAAAAATAATCAGTCAAAATTGGGAAGATTCTTCAGATTGTTACAGTGTAGAAGCGGCCAGTACCTTCATCGATAAATTGGTGAACTACATCAACGATTCTACAATTTTAACAAAAAATAAAATAGTGAAGAGAAGGAGCTAAACCAAAATATTCAACGAAAAATAAGGACAAGAGAATTATCACGATAGTGAATTGCTATGAAAACCCCATTGAGGGTGATATTGGCAACTTCAAGAAATTATGAATCACGCTAAATTGAATATGAACAGTAAAAAGGGCTAAGAATGATCTGATGTGAAAATGGACAGTTGACAGAAAATAGAGGATCGCGAATTTTTTGTGAATTTTTCTACTTATATCGGCTAAAATCTAGCAGAACAGATCAGACGAAAAAAGGAGTTAAGTGGATCAGACTTTGATACGTTGCGATGAATTCAATTTTCATTGAAGGAAATAGATGAAATGGGTATAATATTCATAATAAAAAATTCAAAAAGCCATAAATCTCCTGGAGAGGATGATATATTGGTCAATACAATCAAATAAAGTGTCGAAGTTCTTGGAAAACATCTCTGTGCTCTAGTGAAAGAATTTCAGAGAAAGGGGTATTTTTTACATCATTAAACAATTGTAAAAAGGGTGGTAGTCAACTGAAGTGTGCAAACTATAGATCGGTGTTATCGCTGTTAAGTATGGCAAAAATAGTGCAAGTTCTATAGAAAAGAAGAATAGTGGTTTACTTGGAAAAATACAAAATTGTTAATGACGAACATTTTTGATTCAAAGAATCGAGATTCACACAAAATGCGGTTTCTTTTCTTACTTCTGATATTCATATGGCATTAAATGGAAGTCTGGCAGCAGTATGCATTTCTATGGACCACGCAAAGGCATTTGACACTATCTTCCACGTCAGCCTGCTTGACACCCTGGAAAAGATCAGATACAGAGAAAAAGCATTAGAGTTAATGCAAAGCTTCTTGTCGGATTGAAAAAAATGTGTTCCAGTTGATTAAGTTAAAATGGACACCAATATATCTTGGCACAATCATGTCCTTGGAATTGCAAAAGCTTGGAACACTGTTACGAACCAGAAAACTGTACAAACCCCAGCTTTATAAAGGTCAGATCAGACCTTATTTGGAGTGTTGTTCACACGTATGGAGCTCCGCCCCCAAACATACCCTGAAGTTGCTGGATTGCATCCAGAAAAGAGCCATCCGCCTGATTGGAGACGTGAACAACACGTGCAACGTTGATATCCTGAAATATCGAAGGAAGGTTGGAGATTTGTTTCTCTTTTATAGATGCTTTCACGGAAGGTGTTCAAGTTACCTACTTGACACATTTGACTCCACCAAGAGAGATACATATCAGAAATACGCGACGGACTGTGGCTGCTCATCGTTTTGATGTTCAACCCAGTACACTTTGAGCTTCACTGTTTGAGAACTCTTTCATCTGGAGAAATGCGTTTATGCGGAACATTTCTCCAAATGGATTCAATCTTCAGCGTTTCAAATCCAATGTGAATCGCTACTTTCGCACAGGCACCGCTCTGAGAGCGCCTTCAGGATTTTCCTGTAGTGCTTGTGTTTTGTCCTCAAAAAAAAAAGAACAGTACAATATGATGACCCACAAGACATGGTACTCGGGGCCATTTTGTTCAATATTTATTGAAACAATATTCAGACAAAATTTTATGGAACAGATAGTGAGTGAAGACAGCAATCCTCTGTGCAGGAAAAAACTGGGAAGTTAAGCTAAACAACAACAGAGACGTCATTATCAAATAACCAAATGGCATTTAGAGCCAAATGAAAACAGAGGTTATGCGGTTGTAATTTCAAACCTTTTTATTCGATTTTATTTCTTCCTTTTCATTCATTCGTTTGAAGAATGATGATTTTTGAATGTGACACAAAAAGACTAGCGAGCCTGAATTACGAGATTTGGATCGCCTTTGTTGTGAAAAAAAGTAAAAAAATTCCTTTTCTATAACTAATTAAATAAACAAAATATCTCTCTGAGAAATTGAACTAGGGCCATTGAAAAGTTACAGAATCTAATAATATTTTGATCTTCGTTTGGATAATATGAGTTTTTGATCTGAAATGATCAGGTGGGAGATTGGTTCCATAGAAGATTAATCATAGCAAATTCAGTGGAGGGGCAAAACATTAATACATTTGACTAAGACTTGAGACGGCGTATGAGTTTGGTAATTTCTGATTAAGTTGAAAATTATTAGTATGAGTTTCTGAATAAATCTAAGATTCACTAACATCTCAGTTATCACTGACAGAATGTGAAAGGAAAATCAAAGTAAACATACTATTTTGAAGCAATACAATTGACATCGAGGAAGAGTTTGATTCTGATACCTGGACTTCTTTAGACAAACAGAGCAATATGAAGTTGAAGGAGATAACGAAGGCCACAGAGAAGAATTAAGAACAAATGTAGGTTGAGAACAGATGGATCTGGAAATTTTCGAGTAACATTGCGCTTTTGTTTTGGTTATTCAACGTTTTCACGAATTACTCTGAGAATTCACTTTAGTCATGCCATAAACGATCATAGCAAGATAATAAAAAGGCAGAGAGTTGAATGAAGTATTATTTTTGTCTGAGTGAGTGTTTTCGAATATCATTAATTCGAAAGTGAGCTTCATTTTCAAAGAACTCATCAGTTTTTTTTTCTACTGAAGATAATAAAATGAAGTACTTATTCATTGATTGGTAAACTTTCCCAAGTATAATTCAATTAATAGGAATATTATTTTCATTTTCAATTTTAAGGAGTCATTCAATCAGCTCAGGTCCATTTACTACCTCAATCATATGTCGCTACTTTATGTGACTGGTTGTGTTTTCTGATTGACATTGAGTAAATTCGAACATCTATTATTTATTCAAATCAGAAACATTCGATATAATGTGTAAAAAGAGCTAGTCCCTTCTTATTTCTGTCTTTTGTAGTTATCCTATTATAAATATCTACAAAAAAATGTTGTTTCCATGTCAGAACGAATTTTGTTTCATGGTATCAGGTTGCTTCAAATCAACTTTCAATGCATCAAAATAATCCAATTATAAATCAAAACAAAATTATGAACTCTCCAGATTGATGACCAATCACCTCGATGGAAATGTCATCAACTTTTTATGTTACACCACTAACGTAACAATTCCAGACATAATTTTATTGCTTATTCGCTCACTCCTTGGTAGTTAAAACTTCTGAACTCAAATCCTCGTGACCCTGATTTTCATTGATTGAAAAAGTTTGGCGACAATAAATTGGAAACAGTAATTATAGATGACACATTATACCAGGAAGCTGTTAAACGGATGAGGAATATCCTCAAGGGAAATGCTTTAAATTCGGTTTTCTTTTCAGCAAAATATATTTTGTATTCCTCACTCAAGTATTTATTCATAAATATTTAGTGTTCTCATCCGCTCATTCGAATAGAAGTTTGATTGCAAGATTGCATAGACTTTCATCTAAAAGACGAATTCGTGATAATCGATCGGGTAGCAATTTCTAAACGCATACGATTCTGTTCTATGTTATGTTTTCGACCCGTCCCTATACCAGGAGTTTATGCCTATTATATTCGCGGGATAATTGTCGATCATTCACTGTTTGCGGTTCATGAATTCAACCTCGAAGTCTACCTTCGTGTCATGTGGTTCGTATAAATGTGTGATTATCATTTCTTCACAAATTTTCAAATTTCTATTTTACTCAATTTCTCTCAGCTCGAAGAAATTTGAAGGGGTAGATTCAATAGTGTCCCCAATGCTGTCGTTGGTGTCTTTGAATATTTGGCCTTCAATTCAAAGGCACAAACAAACTCTCATTGATTATGTTTTTCTCTTCACTCTGAGAAAATTACGGTTACAATTCAATCTAGAATCCAATATTGTTTCTCTATACAATATTTATCTCTTCTTACAATAGTAGAAGTTATTGCTTAGTAGAAGTTAATGATTCTATGGTCAATGTTGATGGCGTCATATGAAGCCCTTTCTCCTCTGTCCATATTGTTATGATACTCAGGGAATTTCTTCTCACTATATTCACCATATTCCTACTTTTCAATCCAATCCAATATATCAAACGTCCTTTAAGCATGCATATTATCCACCCCCAATGTGTATCAGCCTTAATTACTTTCTTGTTCTTGAGATTGATTTGTCTCAAAAGTTTCACGACATTTCGAGTAGAAGATGGTCCCAAACAGTCTTCACTTTCACTTCAGAGTCGCTGTAGCAGATGTTCCGGTCCCAGTTGCCGCATTTCTGGATGAAGGCCGTTTGGTTGCGAAAACGGTTGAAATAATTTATGGAATCTATTGAAACTCTAACAAATCTACCACTTTTTTGTCGCCTACCAGTTTGACCTCGACAAACTTTCAGGGGTAAAATGAATTTGTCCAAGACTTTGGTATCTTGTAGAGTCAAGCCCATTGTGGGTCTGTTTAATCTCTTCGCATGGCCTCTTCTTTTTGTTTTTGCTCTGAGCTTAGTTAGGAACCGTTTGTATTTGATTTTGGAAGGGTTTTCTAGTTTGTTGTCTCATCGAACAAATCATTATTTCACAAGACATGTAACTTTTCAGGTCGCGGATTCTGTAGTTTCACTTTTCCTCCGAAAATAGAAAACACAGTATTATCGTAATTTCGACAGCGGATGGTTTGGTTTGCTATGAAGTTTGGTATGGCGAGACCATAGACGGTACTTGTTAAAAAGGATTCACAGAGAGGCAAGGAGGATTAACTTCTCCATATTTTGTCTCTCCAGGTTTTTGAGGGATTGGTTCTATCTGGCAGTACCTGAAATGTTTGAGTTATGGGCTACTGATCTTTTTTTTGTGTATAATTTCGGAAAAATTATAATTATACTGAAAGAAGTTTTGCTGTCTTCACTAAAAAATTGGTTGATTGCAAAAAATTCAGCATCATCTTTAAGAATACATAGAAATTCTTGGAAAAAACTGAAGATTACTAATAAATAGTCCTAGATTCTAATTCTGATTCATTAATTCATTGAACTAACTACTGTAGTTTAAATGATGTAGGTTCCTAGTATTTTAGACTCTAACCTGTTGTGGATGTTACTTTTTGTCTTCTAGGAGGAGTTACCTGTTAGTAGTGATACGAAACTATGGATACAAGATATTGCATTCAAAAAAACAATTTCAACTGATGACTAGAGATAATACCTTTTTGTGTCCTAATTTGAAAAAATTGTGAGCCGTCATGGGACTCCTGGCAGACATGAAATATCAATAATAATATTTTGTGATCCCTGTAATCATTGTTGGGTACTGAAATATTTATAAAAAATATGTTATTGAAGTATACATGAAAACATTTCAATGTGGCTTCAATATACTAGTAAACTCAAGAATCTTAGCTAGTTAATGCAATATATTACTGAAGATCTTGAATTATAAATATCAATAATAAATGTTTCAATATAAATTTTAGCATTATTAGAAAATTAATTGAATAATTATTTTTTTGATGTTCCTGTTTCTTTCTTCTTATTTTTAATTATTTTTGATAATTATTTATTTAGTAAAAGATAGGTTGTGTATACTGTAGAAAACGCAGCTGTATGCACTATAGGTATCCGAGCTCGGTGTAGCGAGAGAGATAACGTAATGCCTAATCGCTCAGTCGCTTGCGCATGGTGACCCGTCGCCACGACAACAATCTGTTTCACGTGCGGCTGTAGATATTTCACATCAATGAACAAACAAATATATTGAGTTTAGTTTACTATACAATATGATGTTCTTCAACACAACGTGTCATTGAGAGAGACTCTTGTCATATAAATGATTGGACAAAGAAATGTCAGATTTGAAAATGAGCGGAATCAATATAAATTATTGAATTCCATTCAAGTTTCACTCTCTTGTGACATTTTCACTGAACAGTGAAGCATGTTTATATTGACAGAATTCGACATGATGTGTTGCTTCATATGTGACCTTTGGAGTTGGTCTTTATATCAAGGGAACAACTCCTATGCTCTTTTATTCTTTGGTCGTCTGGCCAATATAAAGTTTTGGGCAAGAACCAGAAGTGAACTTATATACTCGTGATCTATCTAACACTGAAGATTTGTCTTCAAAATTTTCAATGAGTATACCCAAATTATTATTCATCTGTTATGTGAGCCACATCCAAATCTTTCTTTTTCAATAAAGGAGCGATGCCACTGGTGAGTTCACCAAAGTATGTCACTGTTAGATGACGCTTATCATCAACTAAATTCAGGGTTCAATCGGTTGAAATGTGTGCAAAGCCATAATTTTCTAACTTCTTCTTCGAACCTTCTAGTTCATTCAATCGGTGTAAAAGTCTAAAAACGCTGCCTAGCCTTCAACTGCTTTTCGTTTTTATACATCGAGGAAAATAGTCATTAAAAATAAGTTCTTCAATTTCATATGATATTCATTACATTCTTATTGCTTTTGTAGACACTAATACCTGTAATACTTTAGATTATTTTCTGAGCAAGTTTGTGAATTTAAATTAAACAGGTACTTATATTTTAGAACACCCAGTTCATAATTTTTTTAGCGTAACAATTTTAATTATACTCAAGATGGTAGTGCAAGGACAATATTCAAGTTTTGTATACATATAAATGTTAATCGCCATGTAATTGAGATGAAATACCCCAAGATGACTTTGATCTCATCTTTCACCTCGTAGGGTCAATATCTGCGAAGAGAACGAATAGGAAACTGTATATTATATTCCAAAATCATATTACGAGAATTGTACTACGACTTCAACAGGTGTTTTGTGAATGAGTTTTTTTTACTCGCCGCTTGAGAGAGAGAGAGAAGGTTACATCTGGTGTATAAAATAGAATATTAATGACTATACCTAGATATCTACCTGCATGGAAGATTGAAAACCGTTAAACGTTATAGACAAAAATAGGGGAGAGCATTTAACCTTCAAATAATAATCATATAAATTATTTCTAAAAAAAAGTATAATTACTGAGAACCACGGAACGGGTATATTCAGTGTCCTTTACATATGCTTCAGTGATGACTGGAATCTTGACTGAAATTACTCAATCGTAAAATCTGACAGAATTTTAAACAGACAGAATTACTCAATCGTAAAATATTTTGAGCGGAATTTCGAGTGATACGTCTCTCACATTTTTTGTGAAGACGAACTCAAATTTTACGAAATAACCATTTTGTTTGTATCTTGGGACTGATGAATAGATTTATCAAATTAGGAATCACACGTGGTAAGGCCTCATTCTGAGGGTTGACGTTCGTAGGGGTGCGACAGCTAGTTAACGGAAAACAGATTTAAGCAGGATCGTTTCAATTAGTTTCTATAATGTCATGGTAGAAATATATTTTGGCACTCCCATAAATCGCTTCGGGATGTAGAATTGCTTATCTAAGAAATCCGGCAAATTCTAAGGGAATTTTGGTTTTTATGGAAGTATACTTTATATAGGATTTGTAGAACTTTTTCGATTGAAAAAGGATATGGTACATTTTTTAATTCAAGAAATATCGCTCCATATGAACTACTCGATACGTTATAATGCAGTACATCCAAATATTAGAATATTTCCAACTCTTTCAATGAATTAATTGATGTAGTCGTTACTACGTGGTAGGAGATCAAGATGAAAAGAGAAATGAAAATTTCTATGTTTTTTACCACTTTTATTTGTAACTAACGTTACTGCAGTTTCGTCCCATATGGACATTTTCAAACTTAAACAATAAGTTTAAGTTAAACAATAAGTTTAAGTTTGAAAATGTCCATATAGGACGAAACTGCAGTAACGTCAGTTACAAATAAAAGTGGTTAAAAACATCGAAATTTTCATTTCTCTTTGTAACTTTTGTTTTTTTGGAACTGATCAAAGAGTAATTGGAAAATCCTTCAATTCATCTATTGCTCAACAAACTGTTACTAATTGAATCAAAGAAGTTACTTCATTAATCATTGAACATCTGTCAGAAAGATTCTTTAAATTTCCTCAAAACAGTGAGTTGAAAAATAAAAAAAAATAAACAAAGGAACGCATAGGATTTCCAGAAGTTATGGGAGCAATATATTGGACTCATATAGCAATAATAAGACCACGAGAAGAGGAACACAATTAGTCGAACCGGAAAGGGTACCATTCAAAAAATGTACAAATTGTAAGTATTTTTCAAGAAATTGTAAATTTTCTCTACAATTCTAGCTGTTTCAGATTTGTGATTATAATTTGCGAATACTCAATATTAACGCGAGATATCCAGGTTCTTGACATGATTCATTTATTTGGAGAAACTCCATAATTCAAGATGAACTTAGGCAATGTTATGCTGCAGGTATCATCATAGTTGTTTGTTAGGAGATTCTGGTTATCCTCAGCAACCTTGGCTCATAACCCCAATTTTGAATCCACCCTTCGATAGTCCTGAAGAGAGATATAATGCAAGACATGCCTCAGCAATGGAGTTTTGAAAGGGCGTTTCAGGTGTTTGATGTCCATAAGAAAATTACGTTACTCTCCAGATTTTGTTGGCAACATCGCAGTAGCTTGTGCAATTTTACATAATTTGTGTATTGCTGGAAATATAGAAATTCCAATCATGGCATTCCAAATCAATCACTTCCTCTAGATCAGGGGTCTCCAAACTTTGAAGCCTTCGGGCCAAAATATTTTTTTCAGTTTGTTCCAAGGGCCAATTTCTGCCTTCAACTATATTTCTAGACTAAGATAGTCGCAAAGTGCGTGACCTGAGCAAATTTGCGCATTTTTGCATTTCAATTATTATTGTGTATTGTGACACTTATCGGCATCTAGTGGCGAGTAGTGGTACTATGTACTATCTTTTTCAGCTACCCTCTAGGTGGCATTAGGCGTAATTAAATATTTGGAATTACCGCGTT
>WOGN01009633.1:0-10736 GCA_015342105.1 Leptinotarsa texana | reverse complement strand
CCTCATGATTGAAACCACTACAGTTGAAACAACGCTTAACACCAAAGTATTCATATATTTTGCAAATATTCCATCCTACGTATAATTCATGTTCCATCAATAATTGGAATGTATTTGGATCAACTTCCGCAATCATGCTGAATTTACTTTTCCTTCCTTTGGTACTGAATAAATATTGAAACTTGAAGTCCTCTCCTTGGGGTATTTTATTTTGCTGTACTTTATTGTTCTGTAGTTTTATCGTCATCTGTTGATCCTGTAATGATGATTCTTGGTGCAAGTCTTTTTGGTTTCTGAATTTCATAATTTTCGCTCATTTTAGATTTGATATTCTCTTCGACTGTAGTCATTGATTCATAATTTGAACATTTATTCATTACAACTCCATGTCTAGCATTTTTTCTATATTCAATCCAATTTGTAATTCTGCTAGTTCTATATTCTGTTTGAGATCTTCAGTTACAAGTCTTGCATCTTTCTTTTCTTTAAATTTGAAAACTAATATGTTAAAATTTTTTTTAGTTTTCATCTCATCAGCATAAGATTTCTGAGTTTTTCTTTTGTCGATACGGCTACTGTCAGATTCTCTTTCAAATTATAAACTTCACTCTGAAGTTGTTCAAATTTCGAATTTTGGAAGTTGGCAATTTTCGAAGTTCAACTCAGTACACCTCGAACTTCAGTGTTCAAGAACCACATTTAAAGCACTGTTTTTATGTGGGATGAACTTCCTGAGAATGTATTTCCAAGTGAATTTATTCTGCAGCGATTCAAATTCAACCTTAAGGATTTTTCTGTAGTGCTTGAGTTTTGTCATGAAAAAAAGTTATTTTGAACGCCTTGCGATGATATATCTAAGGCATTATCATCATCAATAATCACAATCCAATTTTAATATGTGTCTGTCTGTCTCTGGTCAACATCACTCCTAGCCCAGAGCCACCAAGGTTATCGCTAAACGCCGATACGAGTGACCTTGTACTTCCCGAGGCCAGATTATACACCACCCCTTGACTTCTATATCGCTGTGCCCCATTTGGCCGCCCTCGATATTTCAAATTGAATATGTACCGTGACAGAGACAATATTCGAAGGAGAATCCAAGTGACACTCGAAGATAAGTTAGGCCATGTTTCTCCTGAACGGTAAAAAGTCTGAGACGCGCTATTTGTGAACGTAGTCAGTTGAGCCTGTCTGCGGTTAACTGCCTGTATGATTTAAAGGGGCGCAATCAATTCCGACAGAGGCACGGTTCATGACATGACGCAAATGCTACTGTTCTCCGGGGAGCCAATCACCCTGCCAACAGCTTTGCCAATTCCACTTCGGCTGTATATACTCAGCGACAATGCGAATGGGTCTGCGTGCTGTTTGGACGGTCAATTGCCGATGGATTGGAGGTAATGGGAGGTGAGTTACAATTAACAATACCGGAATATACAGGGAACTTTTGGATTTGGAGATTCAGAAACTAAGCAATTATTTTTGAACGTCTTCAATGTGAAGCAGAAAAAAACGGAATGAAACAATTTTTTCACATGAACTGAAAAAGTTACAATATTGAAATTAACCTGACGTTTTGTACTACCAAAAAGGCACTTGGCCAGAAATTTATTTGGTTTACCCCATAGTTGTAAGGGGTGGAAAACGCAACCCTTAAAATTTATTTTCCATGTAACTTTTTGTCTTATTATTTGTTGATCATTTGAAAATGTATTTTCGATAGCCTGTTCCATTCTAAACAAAAAATGTCTTTCCAATGCCCAAAATAAACCAGATCGCAAAAAAAAATTATTTCAGGAACAACTACAGAGATACATCGTCATAAATGCAAAAATACGAAACTAATATGACTAGCAGGTCGCTATAGGCGATAGTGACAATTGAATTGGTATGACGCTCTCAGTTTGTGAATTTTCGAAACTGAATTAATACTAATTGTGTGTTGTTGTTCTGTTCTTAATTAATTTGTTACTTTAATAATTCACTTGTTATTAAAATAGCATACACAAATGAGGAAATGACTGATATGCATTACGTTTACGGTCTGTCGCAGAGGGATGGGTTAGAAGCTTCTAGAAGATATTCTGAAATGTATCCTCAATGGCAGCATCCTTCACATATATTATTTGCTCGAATTCATCAACGATTACGAGAATATGGTTCATTCGACAAAAGAACGCAGGATTGTGGTCGCCATCGAGAAGTACGAACATCACAGCTTGAGGAAGCAGTACTTGATTTAATTGAAGATCAACCTATTATCAGTACTAGAAAGATTGGTTTACAGCTAAACGTTGATCATAAGACGGTATTTCGAATTTTAAAAAAACAACCCTTATACCCTTACCATCTGCAACTAGTACTAACACCGTTACCGCGAGACTTTCCGAACCGTCTTGAATTCTGCAATTAGATGCTGAAAATGGTTAGAAGAAATTGTGACTTTCTGAAGACGAAAGAATTCATAGACGAATGTAGTTTTTCTCGAGACAAGATTATTAATTTCCATCATTACCACATATGGACTGATGAAAACCCTCACGCTATTGTCGAAAGTAACCATCAAGAACAATGTTCTCTTAACGTGTGGCTCGGAGTTATTGGGAATGATTTTAATTGGGGCTCATTTTCTACCTCCTCGATTAAATGGTGAGGCATACGTTCAATTTTTAAGAGAAGTGCAACCAGTACTGCTGGAGAAAGTTCCTTTGGGAATCAGAAGGGATATGTTTTTTATTCATGATGATGCTCCCACCCATTTTAGTCAAGTACCACCTCAGCATTCAACTGGAACATATGCAAATCAGTGGATAAGTCGAGGAGGACTACAGAACTGGCCCGCTCGATCACCGGATCTAAATTCTTTCGATTTCTCTATTTGGGGCCATTTACAGCATTTGGTTTATCGTAATCCTGTTCGCGATGTAGAAGACTTAAGAAACCGCATCATTGATGCGTGCAGGTTAATCAGAGAGACTTCCAGGAGTATTTGAGCGAATACGTGTCTCAATGAGCCGACGTCTAGATGCATGCGTAATGCCTGAAGGTATACGTATTGGACATTTACTATGATTTCTACATGTTGTGTGTTGTGTTATTGATGAATTAGTTCTGTTTATGACGATGTATCTCTGTAGTTGTTCCTGAGATAATTTTTTGCTGCGAACTGGTTTATTTTGGGCAAAAAACCCTAGAAAATTTTTCTGTTTAGAAAGAAACAGGCTATCGGAAATAAATTTTTCAATGGTAAGAAAATAATAAGACAAAACGTTACATTGGAAATGAATTTTAGGGGTTGCGTTTTCCACCCCTTACAACCATGGGGCAAGCTCCCGTCGCTTTTTTCACAACAATACATTTTTTGAGCTCATTAAAAAATAACTTTTCAGTTCGAAGTTCTTTGGAAACGTGTTTTTTAGTTTTTACACGCTTTATATTAGCTTCTCCTGTATGTATGTATGTATGTTTGTTTGTATGCATGTTAGTGTGTAACTCTCAAGATCGAAATCTGTATTGACAGAATTATTGGCATTATTGTTTAATCTTTTCGCGGGCGGATTGCGGTGTACGTACCTATCAATTATTGCTTGATCTATTTGCGAATAGATGGCGCTGAACATTTGGTGATTTCAGCATTTTGGGATGGAAAACTAGTCACAAAGTGATAATATATATTCTTCATATTGAAATAAATAATAATAATAACGAATATTCTCATGCAACACATACATGTGAGTATGAGAATATAAAGACTATAAAGCATAAAAATATAAAAGTGAATGGACGGAATATAACAGTAGGAATCAACCTCGCTTGAGCTATTCGCGGGCAGATGGCGCTATACGTAACCTCCTTGATAGGATGTTCAAAAGAAAATCAAAATAAAAAAACATATTGAGAATTATAAGTGTTAGCGAAATTTTGTACTACAGATGAAGTATTCAAATATTTTCAATTACCCGTGATTCAGTACAGAAAAAAGTTTCGAACGAAACGGAAGATACATTTCAAAATCTAATTCGGATATTCCAAAGCAAACCAGAATATGGATTTCAACAATGAAACCTTTATCGTGAATTGTACACCTAAAAAATTCAGTTACCTGAATATTTGAAAAAATCTAAAAATTGGAATTGAGGTGCTTCCATTGATATTCTGAATAAAACTTCAAATCAAAACATCAAGACTGATTTGTTTTTGAAAGTATTACTGCAAATGTTTTTTTTTACTTCGAAAAAAATTTCACAACTGTCCGCCCTCTGTTGGAGACTTACTGCCTCTCATTATTACTATAGAATTAAAGACCTCAAACCAATGCTCAAACTGTATTATGTTGTTTGAGAGGAATTTTACATTCGTGCGCCGTCTGTTAAAGATTTATAATAATAGTGACTAGAACTTAAAAAAAAAGTATTTTCGACAATAAATGGAAGTAACGAGTGAAAAATAAATATGGTTTGAAGAAAATTAAAAAACACGCTTTTGAAAAATATCGAACTAAAAAGTCAAAAAATATTTTTTACACGCTATATATTAGCTTCACCTGTATGTATGTATGTAAAATTGCTTGTATGCATGTTTGCTCGTAACTCTCATGCTAGGGATCTGTATTGACAGAATTATCGGCATGAGTGCTTGATCTATGCGCGGACAGATGGCGCTGTGTGTAACTCAGATAACAATAAATACAATAATAATAATTCGCTAATAATAGTTCAGCTTGAGCAGCTTTTCAACTCAACCTAGCAATTATTGCTTGAGCTATTCAAAGGCAGATGGCGCAAAACGTATCCTTCTTGATAGGTTGTTCAAAAGAAAATCAAAATGAAAAACATATTTAAAAATATTTTCAATTAACTCTCATTCAGTACAGAAAAAAGTTCTGAACGAAACGGGAAATACATTTTGAAATCTAATTTGATTATTTGGAAGCAAACCAAAATATGTATTTCAATAATGAAAAGTTTATCGTAAATTGTACACCAAAAAAATTCAGTTACTGAAATATTTCAAAAAATCGAAAAATTAGAATTACGGTGCCTGACATACATATCAAATCAAAAGATTGATTTGAAAATTAAAATTATTCACTGAAAAATTATTTTTAGTCCATTAATATTTTGAATAAAACTTTTAAGAACATCGAACTGAAACGTTGGAAATAAATATAGTTCAAAAAACTATAAAACACGCTTTCAAAAAACATCGAACTGAAAAGTTAAAAATATTTTTTAAATAAAACAATGAAAATCTGAAAATACTAGTATCATTGTGAAAGAAGCGTGGGTGCTAGATGTACACAAAATATGGCAGAAAAGCTTTCTTCACAATAATATTAGTATTTTTCGACCTTTATTGTGTTATGCTCATTTAAAAACATATTTTTAACTTTTTAGTTCTATGTTGTTTTTTAGTTTTTTTTAAACTATACTTATTCCAAACTATATTTATTTCATATCACCTCTGGTATATTTTCACTGCAACCCGATTTCACATTCCATCTCCAGCCAATGAGACAACACCGTCACAGTTTTTGTTGAACAGTGTACTCGGCATTTCGAAACGCATCACAGTTCCATAATTAAGATTTTCTTTCCTCTCTCCGAGTATTAGGTCCATAATTTTTCCGAGCTTTTGTCTTCGAATTTTTGTTGGGATTTATGCATGCACAACAATGGCTTTCTTTCATTGCTTACAGTATTTTTGCCTAGCGGTACAGGACATTTATTAAATGTGGGACGATTTATTGTGCTGGTTGCGTTCGTATTCGGATTTGAATTTTGACCGAGTTTGGAGTATTCCCATGGATGCTGAAATAGTGCAATTGCGACCAAAGTCGAATCTGGCAGGCGCAGATAGCGATGTTCAATAGACGAATGTACAATATTGTATTCACTTGAAAATGTCTTATATATTTATTAATTTATTTATTTATTTGAGAAAGAGCTGAGTTTAGTCAAATAAATCACGGTTAACAACGGTTATAAAGTAGATATTATAGACACCATTTCTAAAAAACTACAAAAGCAAACCATGGACCTGGTCTTCCCAAATTCGATATGCGATAACGTCAGTTATAAGATATTGTCATATTTGGACGAACCCACCAATAATATTGCCCGTTTTTAAAAGAAGACATGCGTAAACGTAGCTCACAGAATGAATAATAATCCAAGTAAATTCGTTAAAATCAATAAAGACAAAACTTCGGTGTCGGATAGATCAGGAGTGTATAAACTTACCTGTGGCTCTTTCCCAAAACTGTATATTAGCCAAATAGGGAGAACACTTTCCCAAAGAATTGAAGAGCATAGGAGTAGTTTTGTAAATAGAAACACCAATACCACATTTTCAAACCACCTTTTAGCAGAAGAACAAGAGTTCAATTATGAATACAATGTGTTACATTTAGAAGAGAAGACTTTGAAACTCAATCTTCTAGAATGTTAAGAAACCTGATTTCTTTTTTCTGAATAACAAACACATCATCAGCTTTAGCTGATAAGCTCCACTGTTCAAGATCATAGGAAATCCCTGACTGAATAAAACTGTGGTATAAAAGCATGAGAACATCAAAAGAGACTGTTTGTATCAACCTACGAAGTAAATATATATGTTTACTGAGCTTCAGTTTGACACTATCAACATGGAACCTCCAGGTAAGTTTATTATCAATATCAACAACCAAGAATTTAGTACAATTAACTTGTTGTAAAGTTTCATTTAATCTTACCAAATAGCTTTCATCAATAGTTATATTTCTAGTAACAAAGTTGAGCATTTGAGATTTGGCAGAATTCAGCAGCAGGCCATTTGTGGAACACCACTCCTCAATTTGATCAGTTACTTCATCGGCTTTGACAATTACTTTGGACATAGTTTCTTCAGATACCAAGATGTTAGTGTCATCCGCAAAAATTACAGTAATGGAAGCAATCAAACAAAATTTCGGAAGATCATTAATAAAAACCAAAAATAAAAGAGATCCTAAAACAGAGCCTTGAGGTAACCCTCTTACTATACATTCACTTACAGAGTTATTTCCATTCACACAGATTGCTGAACAGATAACTCAGAAGGGGTGCTGGAGGGGGATAATATTTTCATACTATAAATTGTCAATTTAAAAATAAAAATCGACCTGTTTTAGGTGTTTTTCCACATAGTACATAGTAACGCTAAAAATGAATGTATTCCATACATATGGACCGCATATGTATAGCATTGAATGTGTGGAATTAGTTAGTGAAGACATGCCCGAAGAAGCCATTGTATGTCGAAACACGTGTCGCGATTTTGTAAAATTTGGTGAAAATCTCACGATAAAGTGTTTTGAGAATACGATATTTATTTATATCATCATGTTATGTACAAAATACATTTATATGTCGAATAGTATGTAGGTCTCAGTAAAATACAAAATAATAGATGACTGTCAGCTAAGTAGATGTGTGCTTAAGAAAATATTGTATGCATAAAATATGAAAAGCTGAAGAATGGTTTCAATGTATCAGATGGAATGTCTAGAAGAACTGCATGAGGGAAATCTGAAAGAATATCGAACGCTCGTCAGAGAGTGAAGATAAATAATTTCAATTCATTTCTGGTAGGAAACTACATCAGAAATTGCCTATCCTAATTCGTCTTCTACTGAATAGAAATTGAAACTTACTAAGAATGTTCTCATCTTCATTTTAGAAAGGATGAGATAAAAATTTCTCCCTTCACATGGTAGCTTATTGTACAGATGCAAGTTCAGGGAATTGCGTTGTGAGATTATAAGTTTAAATCTTGGAAGCCTCATGTAGTCTGGTTTTCTGGTTGAATAATTATGGAAATCGTTATTTCTGTCAATTTCAGTTGATAGAAATAACGATCACAGAGAATGAAGCTGCAGTAATGGCAGTTACAAATACAGATGAAAGTTTTATTTTCTATTTTTCATTGTGATATCCTACCATGTATTAACGGCTACATCCATGAATTCATCAAGTAGGGACTTCAAAGAATAGAACGCTTCCTTGAAAAATTCACAATTTCTGGAACTGTAGTTTCAGCAATTGAACTTTGAAAATAACAATTTGTTAAAAATACGCCGGCGAAAAACTGTGCTTTTGTTGATCAACGAAGTTGAAGGTTCACATTTTTGTTGAAAGAACGTGAAAATGGCTTAATTTTGAATTTTTTCTGTGACTATCTTTTCTCAACCCTACAAATAATAGCCAAGAAATGCCAGAGTCGGAAATTCAATATTATCGAGCTCATTATGTAAACCTCTAATTTGAAAAAATCATTCAGCAGAAGCACAATCGAGACAAAAATGGAGAGAGAATTTTTTGTCGGCGGGTTATAATCGATTGAACTAACCAGCGAGTACCATATTTTCCTTCATTCTTCAATATTCATAATTATTGGGTTTTTCATTGAGATGCGGGCAACAAGCACAACCATTCGTTTCCACCTGTTTTTCCACATATCAAGAAAAATTATCAATACAGGTACTTAAGTATTGAACATTCAGTTTTCACTTCAAACATTTTTAGCTTTTCACTTTTTTTTATTTTGAATATATCTGATAGTTTTGGAGTATTTGCTGAATTATTGATATCCTTTAAACTTTTTTTGACAATTCTGCCCAAATCATAACTTTGGGTGAGATCACTTTCCTTTATTTTGAAGTTTTGCACATTTTCTGTATCAAGATGGAGTAGTATGAAGGCAATAACCGATTTTCCAAAAAATTTCACATTCCAATGACCACTGCGAATGACCCGAACCACTCTAACGGAGCAAAGGAGAAACAAGAAAAACAAAGAAGAACACATGACAACATAAAACAATACCACACTAGATATCATTTCACAAGAAAACAAACACACACAACCCACTCACCCTGAAGAATCATAAGCCTATTGAAGGGCCTCACACAAAACACACTTCCACAATATTTTTCAATTTTATCCTAAAGCTCAATAAACATTTCTGACTCGACTTGACTCCCGAAGCTATTTATTACTTGTCATATTAGGTTCATTCGATAGATCACTTCAAACAAATAGTTACGATATTTTTTCAAAAACCCAAAACTTCTGTGGTTTCTAACTTCAAACCTGACGAAAGTAATTGCAATCTTTGAGCCCCTATTTTCCCCCATGGCGATGGAAATTCCTAAATCCCTTTCTTGATGCTTATTTACGCTATTCAAAGAACCTACCTGCATATTTCAAGATTCTAGGTCCAGTAGCTTTGGCTATACGTTAATATAGGGGTGAAGGTCAATTAATAGATACCCACTTACCCAATACTAGCTGTTATTCGCTGTTTACCCGCCTTACCGTGGGAACCGACCCTATCTGTTATTTCAAGTCATGATCTTTCTACTAATTCTAGAATCTTGAAATATGCAGGTAGGTTCTTTGTATAGTGTATAGGTTCTTCGTATAGTGCAACAAGGAGGGGAATCAGAAATTTCCAACCCCAAGGAGGATAGATAGGGATTTGAAGATTGCATTGAATTTCGTCAGTTGGGAACCTGAAGTTTTGGGTTGATGAAATAGTATTGTAACTATATGGTTGAAATGGCCTGTCATAAAACTTAATGTGACACTTACGTTTCACTTCACTGTTAAAATGAACTCTATGACTGAACAAAAGAAGATTACTGGTTGACGTAACGTCTATCTGTATACCTATAATCGTAACATCAATGAAAATAATGAAAATAAACAATATGGACTTTGAAATGGTGTTAGCATTCTGATATTTATTCATTTGTAGAACAACTGTGGATTGCTAAGAAGAATCCCAGATCTGTGAAAACATAAAATTGAATTGATGAGGTTATATTCCTTTTTTTGATTAATTGAATGTTTTTGGCTTTCTACTACTCCATCTTGATATAAAAAAGATGAGGGAATCTCCCAAAGAAAGGAAGGAAGTAATCAATTTGAAAATAAATAACTCTCTACATGGTTGTGTAGATCATGCAAAGAAGTAACTTTCAGACACAAACTGGAAGAAAGTCCTCCTGAAACAGCTACTCCCATATAAACATTGAATCACACGAAAAAAATTATTTCGAAACAAATACTTCTACATGAACACTGAATTATAGAGTAAATACTTTTCTCTATTCAGTTTGTATGTCAATAATTCGTTTTGGATTAAATCAGATATCAATCATTCACATGAGTTCTACTTTAAATGAATGGTAAAAAATTGCACTAACATGGAACACTGTCATGCTCACTGGTATACCTCGATGTTTCGCCTTGAGACACTTGCCCCAAGGCTCTTCAGTACCCAATTGGATAACACTATAGAAAATACACACCATTCATTCATGAATTACGATTTTTAATGTCACCGAATAAGCTTGATCTGCTTATGTCATCGATGATACCGTAATGATATTCATTCACCTATGTGATTTGAACCCAGCCAAGAGAAATCTTATTATTATTATATTTATTACATCCGTCAAGATCACAAAAAATGATATGGGATACGTCTTATAGAAAATAAAATATATACATACAAACATAAGTATACATACATATGAATAAATATAAGTGTAAATGCAACGAAAAAGATAATACATTCACATAAATATAAATGAACGCAAATAAACGTACACACATATAGGTATAGATAAAATAGTTGGCAAATAGAACTTAACTAGCATCTATTATTAGTCCTCACATTGACTCAAATATTCTGCAATACTGTAAAAG
>WOGN01009632.1:0-10436 GCA_015342105.1 Leptinotarsa texana | reverse complement strand
AAAAAGTCATTAATAGATATAATTCAATTACATTTTAATTATATTCTCTTTTACGGTAATTGCATTTACTTGTGATTTTGATTGGGGATACACTATCTCTTGAACAAGATTTTTTTTAAAGTTGGCAAAGCAAATGTGAAAACGGAAATATACTGCGAAAGAAATATACTCTCCGACAAATATTCAAGTTCTCTAAAGAACACATTTTTTTTCTATTCGCTTTAAGCGGCTGTGAAACGATTTTTGCGCTCTTCAATAAAAGAAAAAGAACATTCGAGAAACTATCCAATTTGGATGAACTTGCCGCAGCATTTGAAGAAGAAAACTGCCCGGTTCAAAGATTATTTGATAGTGGATTGCAAACTTTATTAGCTGTTTATAATGCTCCAAAGTCTGTATATACCATCGATAATCTTCGTTATGCACAATATATCAAGCTAGCAAAGTTCAATAAACCTGTGCTCCAACAAGTGGAGCAGCTCACCAACATTTTAATCGTGTTTATTACCAAGTTCAAACTTGGTTAGAACATGATTTGGAACCCCAGGAATGGGGTTGGATAATGCGTAACGGATTTCTAGAACCTATCATGACTATTTTACCACCTGCTCCAGATGAGTTACGCAATACGATATTCTGTAACTGCAAAAGTGGTTGTGGTTCAAGATGTGGATGCAGGAAAGCGGGGTTGCGAGGCTCGTTAACTTGTGACCAGTGTAATGGGCAAGCTTGTCTCAATGCTGTACCATATAAGAACGATGTTAACGAAGATAGTTCCTTTGACTCAGAAATCATGGAAGAATTGAAAACGAATCTGGGCGAAGATGACAATGAAGATGATAACGCCATTGAATTTTTACAGCTGCAAGAAGACGTCGACGATGAAGAAAAATAAAATTGAAATTAATATTGAAATTAATGAAAAAAGTATTTAAATAAAATGTATTTGTTAATAAAATATGAAAATTATTTATAATTATTTATTAAATAATAATTTATGAACCTTAAATGAGCTGCTTTCGATCGGGACCAGTTGATTTCAAATAATATTCAATCTGCGCTCGCGCTGCCGTCTATTTCAAAAACGATTCAACGTATGAAAAAAAAATGTTTGAAACAAAAGTTGTAGAGAATTTAATTCTCTTTAATATTGATGATAAATACAATTAGCATAAAACCCATTGGAAACGTGCAAAAAGTCGTTTTTTGACATTTGACCCCCAATTTTTGCATTTGCGGCCGTCCAATCATATGTGAATTTCGAGAATACTTTTATGACGGCAAAATACAAAGTGTATACAAATGTACAGCTTTCCTAGGCAAACCCCCTAAAATGACTGGACAAGCAGGCCCAAGTCACCACTCAAAATTCGCCAAGTTGTGTTGTGACACGAAATCGACTGCTTTGGATATTCCTTGATAAGCAGCCGATAATCAACCGAAAGCGATGCTTTCGGCTGATCTTACGTTTCGTCGGCGTACAGGTGTTGGTCTATCCATTACCGAACCAGCGAATTCAAATTTATTCACCACATTGCGAATAGTTCTTTCGTAGGACGATTATGGCGACCGTAAAATAGGTGAAGCGCGCGAAACGTTGGCCGAACAGACCACCCATTTTGATAAAACAATTTTATTATTTGCACGTGTTGTTGAAAGCTATATCCGTCCATGGTGATTGGGCAAAACAGAATGAACAAATGACAGTTATCGATTGTCAGAAATCCCTGTTGGAAGACCCGATACATGAAAGAACAATGTAGAAATTGTTATTTAGTTCTGAATTCTTCTGAAGAAGCTGTTCTATAGTGAAACATGGGACGCGCTTTTACAAACTGTTAAGTGAAATCTCACAATGAAGTGTTATTTGTTATTTGAATGCATTATAATGGATTTTCAACAAGTTCCATCACATTGACTTAAAGATGTGTTCGTATGGAAAGTAAATAGAAAGTGAAATATAAACAGAATACTCTCACAACGTGGTGATGAATGCAGTGACTATTAGGTAGCTACTAACAGCTAACATCAACATATTCAAGCGTTAAAGAGTGATCAATTAGCAACACAGTTGAAGAAAATATTAAAATGTTGAGGTAAAAGATTAGTGGCGAAGTCTTACCAAAGTTGTAGTTTCTGTAAACCAAATCTTGGGGAGTTTGGTCATCCAAATCTGCACTGTTGATTCCTAGAGGATCCAGTTTCGCAATATGGTGGCCTCGTATCTAAAAATTTGCCAACACCTGTCTACCCTTGTCGAGTAAAAAAAAACTATATGAAGCCCATAATGGCCCAAGTGACAAATCAAAAATTTTCTCCCTGATTCACATACTTACTTCCTCATATATTTTGCGGTATATCTGAAGAATTAGTAACGTTTTTTTTAAAAAATACTTGAGTGGGTAAACATGAATGATTAGGGGGTGCACAAAATCTACATTAATATGAAACTACTCAATTGATGATTCTGTTCATTAGAGTTTCTTTCTAAAAACATATCTCTTCTTATAAATTAAAATACAAAAAAAACCTTTGATTCGTCATTTAAACAAATTTACAAGCTTTTCGTTCCCATACAACAAGCAGATATAGAAACATGCCTCTAGTACACGAAGGGATGTTAGTAAGCACATCAAATGTTATGGAAATGATGCAGACATTAATGCGTAGAAATAATACAACATAATCCTATGAATGTTTCAAACTGAACGACCCACTTTATAAACGAAAATAGAAATGTTGGGGGGTCGTACCTAATTTATGTTGACGTGTGATAACATCAGGTGGAGAACCTTTGGTTTCTGTAATGGTGCTACTGCGATCAGAATACATGATAGCCAAAGGGTCCAGTTTAGCAACTAAGTGACCGCGTGCCTAAGACAATGAAATAGTAGAGCAAAAGATCCAAGAGTTTTCAATACGAAAAATGAATGGTATGATACGAGTTGAAAGATTCATCTGATGATCCCACATGGTAACACGTATCTCAACCAATATTTGAGTTTTCTAGCAAGGTCTACAAACAGGATTGAATACGAGTTCAATTGATTAGTCGATAAGAGGTCCATTTCATTAATTCATTGGTAAATATTCCATATATATCTTGTGTCACTTTGAAAACTTGTAATTTTTAGGTTAGATCCTAAAAAAGTGAGATTACTCGTGGTTCAGCCTAGCGCCCCTGACGACACCTATGGCAGGTCGAAAAAGCGCTGTCTGGTGTCAAATCACGAATGCCTCATCTTTCAGTTCTTTTTCCAAAAGATATACCTACTTTTTAGTGATAACCATTTATGTTAAAAGTGCAATAAAGATTTTTGTTAGGATTCAAATGTACAATAATAAAACCCCGTTAAGTTCATACTGCTTATAATACTGACTTATAATACCCTAAGTTAAGGAAAACATTACAAATACATGAAATAAAAACCTGGACACAAATTCCCCAAAACACCCCATATGTGATTCACTTCAATATCCCTCATGCAACTGATATATTAATGACATACCCGATCAAGCCTTACAATCGAACAAATGATTTATGATACTGATATATCTTTTGAAATATTCTCGAACAATAATGAAATTTTCGCTAGATACTGTTACTCAAAAAATGGTTGAGAAAATGAATCTTCAATGTTGAAACCTTAAAAAATATATGAATACATTTTCCGGAAGAAAGTGAATAAGTCTACTGGGAAAAAACTTATGTAAGTATAATGTATCGAACCATCACATTCGGATCTGTATCGAATAAAGAAATTATTGCCTGGAATATGAAAGACAAGAGTCCATATTATAGAATTTGATAAAAATGGCCACGCTCACAAAGAGGCATGGCATATCAATTGAAAAGGGGTGATGAGAGGAACAGAATGATAGGGGTTTCAGAGAGAGGATATAATTATTTGAAAAAATATTCAATTTAATTTAATTTAACCTAACCTAACCTGACCCTAACCTAACATAACCCTAACCTAACATAACCCTAACCTAACCTAATGCTAACCTAACCTCACCTAACTTAAGCTAATCTTAAATTCGAATAAAAGTTTAAATTTTTGTCTTTCAGCTCAGTCTCAGTGGCATGGTGGTAGCGCCTTTGCATATGGGGGGTTCAAAAGTGAATTCAAATCAAAGTAAGTAAATATTGAGCACTACACTAATAACAGTTTTTTTTTCATTTCCTCACCCTAAAACCACTATCATTATGTTCCTCTCATCACTCCTTTCCGTTTTTGTACCGCATCCCCTTGTGGGCGTGGTCTCAATAAGTAAAATCATGCCCCAAAAATATATTATAGGTTTTTAAAATATACTTTGCTAACATCTAGAAAACCATGTTCCAACTGAAGTCTTATTAATCCAAACAAGTGAAATTTACATGTCTGCAAACAAAATGGAATCAATACATATTTGAGATTTTTCAAGCAACAATATATAGTGTGTCTCACGCCGATTTTTAATTATCAGTTTGTGATGAAAGAGTGGAGTTATCGAAAAATGTTTCATATAGAATATACAGATATCAATGTTGAAATCAATGTTTAATGTTGAAAATAATATATTTTTTGAAACTACTTTTGTTATAACTATCGAACCACTAGTTATTTACCTATACAACCTCGCATTTTCAAAAAAGCATCACAAAGACAATTCAATATACTATTTGAAAAATTCAAATTAATATTGTTCTGAAGTTTTGATTCACCCAGTATTATGAAAAAAAAAGATTATGGTCGATACATGATAATTGTTTAATATTTTTCCTGATTATATCAATAAACTCTCCCTAAAGGGAGAGTTGATTGATATAATTGAGTTTGTATCAGAGTTTTGATTTTTTGACTGAGAGACCCCGTTAATCCATTTTACTATACAGAATAATATCTTAAAACTCCACATAGAGGAGCATGTGAAATCGATAAAAGGAGTAAAATGTTTATCTTAAAATTTCAAGTTGTAAATAAAAATTGAATTGAAATAAATGCCCAAGTAAAGCTATAATATATACACATATATACATACATATACACACATATATGGCATATACTATTATTACACAGATAACAATCGAGATCCTGAGTTTAGCTTGGGTAATGTTGAAGATATTGATATCAATGTTTTCAACTAGTTTATTGATGATAATGATGAATCTAAAATTTTTAAACATCTTCATAAAAAACAGAATCTGAGTTTTCATTGAAGATAGAGACGGTTGAGTAGATGTTTTTGCTGTTATCTTTGGAATAATTTCCGAATCTCTCGATAAATACCCCATTAAAAAATCCAACTTTGATACGAGACGCTTCTATCGGATACTCCCTAAAACTGGAAAATATTTTCAAGACTTTTATATGAAACATCCTTCGATAAATTCAGTCCTTCATCTCAAACTTTTGATGAAAGCTCAAATGTGACACATACTGCATAAAAAGTATATATTTTGTTGAATTGTTGGGATCTGTGTATAAGAAAGCTTTGTTACTACATACTTAGCTTAAAAAGTGTGTTAATTTGTTCTAGATGTTGATTGAAGGATCTGGAGATGATATTAAAAATATTCAATAATGAATATTTATTCGAGTGTGCTTCACTATTAGAAATGAAAAATAAAATGTGTGAACCATGTGAATAAAACTATAAAATATCCTATGAAGCCAAACTCAACACAACTTCTGCAGGTTTTCTCCATATATGCTCATTCGTATAAAGATAGTAGCATCACAATGACGTACATGCTACTATACTATAAACTCATTACCTTCCATCAAATCACATTTCAAATGAACAAGCAAAACCATGAAATTTGCTAACTTTGAATGAAACAAACAAAGCTGAAAATAAATGAATGAATTTCCAAGAAAACAATGTTGGGAAGAATTCTGTATATGGCCAACAAAAAAAATTGTGGTTGAATGTCGTTTACTTCTTTTACTGATATTCCCTACTGCAATGTACTACGTGGGCTGAAAAGTCTCGGACCCAACACATAGATGACGCTAGTCTTATTGCATTCACCACTTTTTCAGTTAGACTAACCTTCAAAGGAAAGCTGTTGAAATTTCATGATATTCTACTCATGAGTTTGTGAGTTATTGTGCTAAGAGTGACACTACTTTTGTTTGTTTGAAGGTGGTTGACAATGTTTCGTGGTGTATTTCATCAGTTCGGACTTTCATTGTCTAATATAATATAAATTGATTTGACAACCCTGAAAACAATTAAAAAGATTAACCGAAAATAACAATTTTATTAAACAAAAACTTAAATTACAAAGAAATAACATACAAGCAACAACCAAACAAATAAAAATTTAAAGCTGAAAATAAAAAAATTAAAATATTAATAACAAAAAATTAAAAAAATCAAAATTAAAAGATTTCAACCCCAGTTATGTCACAACGTTTCGATTGTTCGTATCCACAATCGTCCGAGAACTGACTATTTATTGGTCATTTGAGTGCTTTCACCTATCCCTTTTCCCTCTTTCCGCTTCATTGGTTTTAGCGGGAGTTGACCGTTTAGCGAGAGTTGGTCGTTTTTCGCTTGATCAGAGGTTTCCATATGTTACGTATCTCTACGCTAGCTTGACTAAATGCGTTGTTGGACAACATATAAGCGGCTTCTTTGAATTTTCTCCTAAACCAGTGTTTCTCTTTGTGGATGATTTCAGCTTGAGCCCACTTGATGTTATGTTCATGAGTCCAAACATGCTCTGCTATTCCGGATTTGTTGGTTTATCCTCGGTGTATGTGTTTCTTGTGCTCAGCAATGCGAACTTTCAATGGCCTCTTAGTTTCACCGATGTATGATTCTCTGCACTCGCAGGGTATCCGGTAAATGCAATTCTTGGAATCGCAGTCCGCGTTTAATGGCCTGGTTTTCGTGACGCTGCTACGGATAGTGTTCCCAGATCTGAAGCAAGTCCTGATGTTATACTTGGACCCAATCCGTCTTATCCTTTTCGATAATCCTCTGATGTAGGGAAGTACAAGTACTGGTTGTGGCGGCTTCTCTTCCTTGCTGTCTCCTTGCTGAGTAACCATTCCGTTGAAGGTCATTTTTGATGATGCCTAGTTCCTTTTCGAGACCTTCCTTTGTATTAAAGAGCCCAAAAGCATGGTCTAGTAGAGTCCTGATGATTCCTCTCTTAGTCGACTGATGGTGGTTGGATTTCTGGTTCAGATACTGTCCTGTGTGAGTGGGTTTTCGATATATAGATGTTTCCCATTTAGTGTTGGTCCTCTTCACCAATACGTCTAAGAAAGGCAATTCGTTGTGGATTTCCTTCTCCATTGTGAAAGTGATGGAAGGACTTACATTGTTGATGTGCTTCAGGAAAGTGTCTAGTTCTGCATTCCCATGGTTCCATATTGCGAAGGTGTCGTCAAAGTTTCTCAACCATACTCGGGGCTTCTTGTGGGCTTTTTCAATGGCCAGAGTTTCAAATCACTCCATATATATATTGGCTATAACAGGTGAAAATGACGATCCCATTGGCAGTCTCTCATCTTGCGTAAAGAATTCGTCCTTAAGTTGGAAGTAGCAGTTTCATACACAGCATCCGAGTAACTCCATGATTAATTGTATCTGTAAGTTTGTTCTATCTTTCAGGTCCCCATTTTCGGATAGCTTCTTCTGTATGATTTGAAGTGCTTCTTCGACAGAAACGTTGGTGTAGATAAAACAGACTACTTTTGTTATTTTCAAAACAATTTCGTGTTTTAATTTTAAACTGCTTCTTGATGGGAAAAATACCGTTCAAGTGAAGCAATGGCTTATTACATGAGCATTTGACTATGAGAAAGCTCCCTTTCAAAGTGGGTACAGCGCGAGCTCATTGTTGACCTAAAACAAGAACGTCTTGATGATTCTGAGCAGTGTCCGGCCATGTTTAAACATAACAAACCGGAATTTTTGCGTCGATATGGGACAATGGATGAAACATGGATCCATCACTTCACACCAGAATCAAAATGATCGTCATCCGAGTGGAGAGCAACTGGTGAACCTCGTCCAAAGCGACAGACAGCACAACAATCGTCTGGAAAGGTTATGGCCTCGGTATTTTAGGATGTGGATCGACAGTAATTATTATTTAACGTTATTGAAGCGTTTGAAGGCCAAAACTGCAAAGAAACGACCGCATACGACAAGGAAAAAAATGTAGTTGCATCAAGACAACGAACCGTGTCACACGTCAATCAAAACAATGGCGATACATGAATTGAACTTCAAATTGCTCCCACATCCATCGTATTCGCCAGATTTGACTTCCATCGACTACTGACTGTTCACTCTCAAAAAAATGCTTGCCGGTAAGAAATCTCGCTCGAATGAAGAGGTCATTGCTTAAACTGAGGCCTATTTGAATAAAGCAAAAAACGTGTCTTCTTTCTTAGGCCCGTAACTTTTCAGCCGAGGTGTTACAATTCAAAATGTCAAAAGTAGTGCTCAATAACTGAAATAAATGAAAAAAAAATAATTGGAAACAACGGACTCATTGAAAACTAAGTCAGAATTCTTCCCACATATTACCAAAACAAAAAATCTGGAAAGTAAAAAATTACAAACATACCTGATAACTTCTGATGATGGCTTGAACGGCTAAGTGATCGTCGATGACTTTTTCGCTGATTTGACCACCACCAAGAGAAAGGGATCCTGCCATAGGCAGCAGGGAAGTGGCAGGTATTTCATTCTTCCCCAAAGGTGCTAATGAAGGGGGTGGTTGATATCCTGGACCTCCTTGGGCTGAGTTTCGGAAAAAAGAATCCCAAGACTGCAAAGTATTGTTCAAAATCCACAAAATCACAATTATGACGATCTTAAATATGTCAATGTAAAATCATAACCATAAAAATTTAAATAATTCTTTTGAATATATATTGAATTTGAGAGCAAAGAACCAAAAGGAAATGATAGAACACAGTTTTATTATCTACTGACTCACCAGAATTGATAAATACTGATAAAATGCAACTTATTATGAAGTCTTGTGCAAAGTGTATGGCCGTACACGATACATGAGCCATTCTGAATGCATTTATTAGAAGAACTAAGAGGATGAAGCTGAGAGAATTCATGATTTCATATTTCCACAGTAAATTTTGACAGCCCAAATAACATGACATTTTCAACTCCAAAGGAGCTTTCACTGAGCTTTGTTTGTCAAGCGCTACACTTTCTTTTAGCTCTACGAGATTTTATTTCACTTATTTTTACGAGAAAGAAAGCGTCTTATTGATCAAAAATCAACTTTATTGTGGTAAAAAGGCTTCGTGAAAAGTTATTTGACAATCACTATCATTATTTATATTTTCTAAGACAAATGAAATGTAAATGTGACATAATTCAGACGTTTTTATGTATAAAGGGTGTTATGATGTTTTCAATCCAGATTTTTAAATTTGCTGAAAGTTAAATAAAGAACGAATTTCCTCCATAAAAAACGACTTTTGTTAAATAGGTTTCCGTAGACAAAGATTAAAAATTGTTTTTAAGGGTTTTGCTAAAGTGATTGTACAGTTTTTTAATTGTGAAGAAATACATATTCCAGTAGATCTAATAACTCATTACTGAAAAAAATTGAATGTAAATTAATTCCATTCTCTCGAAAACAGTGTCCTAGACCAGTGTTTCCCAAACTTATCTAAAGCGCGACCCCTTTTTGTTAAAAAAATTGTTCACGACCCCCTACTCAAACCAAAATAGCGACAAAAATAGCGTGCCTAATTTACAACTGATGGTTTCTCAAATTTTATTTCACTTTACAGTTTAAATTCAAACTAAATACATTTAAAAAATTCAACAATTATTTTAATAATTGCGATCTGTCCCACTAGTACACTAGTAGTACTTCTGCCAGACTAGTATTTACAATAAAAATAAATAATAAAAAGTCGACTGCACATTGTACACCGCGACATCTTTGTGTCTACATCGCAATACTTTTCCATGATATTCGCGAAGGCTCTACTCCTTACTTCGCTACTAGATGGCACTCTGGAACGTTCTCGTAGCCTCGTTTTGGCTTTATATAAGCGGCGATGTGCAATGAGACCTCAGTTCGAAACAGCACGTTGTGGCGAATGCAGCGGTATTAAGTAATGAGTAAATATTTTGCGACTTACGTATTCCAGTTTACGTATTTACGTCTACGATAAATTACAAATTATGGATAAGTTTTTAAAAAGAAGTGCAGAACCATCTACGTCTGAAAGTGGCAGTAATAAAAAGAAAAACAGACTTTACAGTGATGAATATCTTAAATATGGTTTTACCATTATTTCCAATAAACCACAATGTGTTATTTGTGGAGAAGTATTGTCAAACGAAAGCATGAAGCCATCAAAGTTACTTCGACATTTAAATAGCAAACATCCAGATAAAAAAGACAAACCCGTAGAATTCTTTGAAAGAAAGCTGAACGC
>WOGN01009631.1:0-10736 GCA_015342105.1 Leptinotarsa texana | reverse complement strand
ATGAAAGAACTTTCTTCAGAAAAATATTATATTGTATAATAGGCTTGCGTTATTGGTCAATTTCTCGCTGAATACCTCACAAAACTGAAGTCGACGATCAGGATCGTCTTCGATTATTTCCTGAACTAGCCTTATTTCAAAAGGATGGAATTTGTAAGCTTTCAAAATCCAGGCGCTTTAGCTACTTGTCTGATAGATGGTCGATTATCCATTTGTACATGTCTTAAAACTCCAACTCCGTCATTTCTGACAGAAGGGGATACTTTATGTTTTCTGTTGTAAACAGAACCTGAAGTTTGAAACTCATCCATTAACTGTTTAACGAATTTGGTCTGGATGATTCGTATTATAAATTCCAATAGCAGCTTCAGAACATTGAGTATTTCGATAATATGTTGCAACAATTTCTATTTTTTCTTCAGTTGCGGCCACCTATCTACTTTTTATTCTGCGACGACTAGATTTTACATAAACCTGTGAGTGCCGAAAAAACTAACAGTGTCGTCTATTTCAAAACGTTTACTACTAATTAAATAAATTCTACAAATTTCAAAGACCTATGACAGAGAATTGTTTGGGAATGCAAATTTCTAACTCCGCACATCTTCAATAATGCAAGGAACGCTTTCTGAATACTTTATTTGTTGATTGTGTCGCCATTGATATTACTTTTGTAGATTTGTTCAATAAAATGAACGACATCGAATTTTCTTTTTTTTTTTAAATAAAACGTTCAACATTCAATTTCTCAATAAATAATGAACCAATTTCGAAAAAACATACAGATATATTAGAGAGATAAAAGACATTTCAAATGATGTATCACTCGACTTCCCATGCCATTGAAAAAAATAGGGGGGGTAGTTGCTGGCTACAGGGAAGTGAAGTTTCGGGTATGATTTCCATATCAGAATCAGTCCCCCTAGAAATGAAAATTGATGTGTTCATGGGAATTATCGATTACACGTCCGTTTCTAACTTATACGTGGGGTCAAGTTTTCGTTGGAACGCCCTGTATAGGTGTTTACGTGTTTACCTTTTTTCAGTCATATATTTTTCACATTTTTCCTATCTAATTATATGATACTTAGTTTTAGACATTCATATCTTTACTGCTGAGTATATTAGAATTACCATTGTTGGTAGCATCAGACTTTGCCGCCCACCGTGACATAGGAGGTATACAAACAATACTACAATCTTTTCATCTCCTCCTGAAAGTGATATTCTAAACCTAGACTTTCATATTCAAAGAAATCGCTACATGTAATTCCTGAGCAAACTACCAGTCCGACACTGTCTTGCACCTGGGAAAATTCCTTTACGTCGTTTGTTTCAAATTTCCTTCGGAATTTATTTTTCGTTACGGCTGTCGTGTTTTGACTATTTCGAACTTATGTTTATTGTATGTCAACATGCTGACAGATTATCAAAATAGTTCTGTGTATAATTTTAGAACGTATTCGCTTATTTAAGTTTCACGGTGTTGCATTCCGCTGCATTCACCTTTCGTTCCACTTTGACATTATGCCAGAACGTTTACTAAAATGTTGCGCTTGTTTCCGAATCGTAAGGAAAATCTTTCGCAGTTGTGTAACCTGGAAAATTATTTAGGGGTTTTGAACTCTATAATTTGTATAACTTGATGAATGTAGCCGTTACTACGTGGTATGAAATCATAATGAAGAAAAGAGAATTGAAACTTTCTATGTTTTTTCTATGTTTCATCACTTTTATTTGCAACTAACGTTACTGCAGTTTCGTCCTATCAGGACATTTTCAAACTTATATATTGAACTAGCTTAATATAGTTTAATACAATGTACTAATTTGAACTATGTAGTTTATTACATTAAACTAGTTTGAATTAGTTTAAACTTCTCTATAATTTGTGGTATGATGGTTTGATTTACATCAAGTTTCACAAACCAAATGAATGAACATCACTAATGATGAGAACATGACTTTTTTTTTGACTGTTAGAATGCAAATTTTGAAATTGGAAAAAATGTTACGAAAAAAATGAAACATCATCGACAGAAATGTTTTGAAGAAATATCAATAATATATCAACTGGGATAAAACTCGTTTATTTTTCGTTGAAAATTGGATTCTTTATGAAAAGTGGCATTATATATCAGATTTGTAATGCAAATTTTTTTTGGAATGACAAAAATCCTTCCACAACACTATGCCGTATACCATGTGAATACAGAAGAGTCTGAAGTAAGAAGGTTTGTCCGCTCTGATACCGGCGAATTCCTTCAGTCTAAGAATCATAAATATTACGCTCAATAATTTCTTGTCCAGTTTGTCAACATGACATGACCAGTTCAATCTGTCGTCTATATGGATCTCAAGTAGCTTAACACATTTATCAGAGGTTAAATTTGTATTTGCGGAAATAATAAAATTTTGATTTTACCTTCGTTGAGAAGAAGCCTATTTGAAACAAACCAGTTACTCACAGACTTCATGATGGCGTTAACAGAAATAGTCAAATCATTCACATCACTGTGACATTCCCCCAAGGTGTTATCGTCCGCAAATAGAAAAAAATTTTTGGAAGTATATACAAATATAAGTCATGTATATATAGAATGAACAAAATGGGCCCCAGTACAGAACCTTGGGGTACACCATGTTTGACAGATTTCACATTCGATTTCATCATATGCAATGATACACACTGTGTCTATCGTGCAAATTTGATTCAAAAAATTCAAGGTAAAGTCTACGGATACCATAATAGGAAAGTTTCTCAAGCAGAATACGGAGGTATTGTATATATTTTCATGAAATCTGTTTGAAATATGTTTTTCCGTTGAACAGATGACGCAAAAGTCGAAACTAGTGAGAGCTAGTAATACATGAATCGTTCATTATATCATATCTACAGATTTAATTTTTCATGAATTTAATAATGATATATTCATATACAATTTTCATATACAATTCATCTACAAAATGCGCCTAAACTTACTATTACGAATTCTTTCGAATAAAAACTGGGTACGGGTCTGTATTCTCACGTTCTTGTGGACATAAAGTAGAATCAGTGTAAGTGACACTGCTCTACTTTCATAGGGTTTCTTTGGCTAATGCAGTACTCGTGTAGGGATGTTGGAATCGCCTTCGGTTATATTGAGAGAGAAGTCCGTTTCGTCCAATTTCTAGCCCTCCCAATGGCACTTCATGAGTATTCCAACACGTGTGAGCAATTCCTTAACTAGGTAATTGCCTTTATTTTAAGAAAATGTTACGAAATGATTCGATATGAGTGAAACATGATACGGTTATGATGGGGTACAAATCAAAATCAGCGGAATGTTTGGTTTTTATTAGAATTCGATTTTTTTTTAATTGGGATAGTCATAATCATCATTGTTTTCATTTCTATCAACTGAACACATTTTCTGTTTTGTTCCTGAAATTGTAATATGATCTTGGAAGTATTTTGAAACAAAACAGATTTCAATAAAAAAATCGTTTTTGACTTCCTGTTCAAATATCAGTTTGTATGTTTTTTTCCGGTCACATTCTGAAATGTGATCAAGTTTCAGATTTTAGCATATTATCTATCTTGAATTTTTGAGCAACTGTTGATGAGCCATATCAAAATAAATTTTTTATTGTCTCTGTGTCTGACTTTGGCGAATTCGTGAAAGATTGTACACTTTCAAAGGGAAACTCCTGTTTTCAAACTATAGATAGATAAAAACTGATGGCTGCATCTGAGAGTCGATTTCTGTGATAAAGTTAATTGTGATGCGGTTAATAGCGACAACCGCATATCAATATCTACCATCGTTTTTGAGTTACATCGTGTTTTTCGAAAATATGCATTCTCAACGGAGCTTGGAATTACCTTCCCATAAATGTAGCACAATTGATGTTTTGCTAAACTCATCTTTGAAATACAGAGGTTTTAGGTTTTGTCATGTAGACGCACGATTCAATCAAGTAGGCTACGGACGATGCGGCGACTAAGCAAATCTTTACTGGCTGCTATCAAGTTTTGATTAAAGCAGTAAAAACTCTCTTCAGTTAGTGGATTTTGTTAAATTTTCAAATAAATTCGCAATGAAGTTTGAGAATTATGAAAAATGGGATATGATAGTCTGTTTCTTACACAAACCGGGTAAAATGCTGTAGCAGCAAGCAATTTGTATCACGAGAGGTATCCTGAGAAAAAACAACCTTTTACATACATTTTCGCAGGCTAATATAATCTAGAGATATAGTGATGCATCGCTAGACTCATTTGTACTTGAAGGACAAACCTGTTGAACCGACAGGAAGATTAAATCCATGAATATCAAAAAGATACGTGGCTCTAAAAGGCGGCCTTTTTCAGAGCCAAATTTCTGCATCCATCACTGAGTTTCCTTCAAAACTTTCACCGCTAAGCAAATAACTATATGAAGCCCGAGCTCAAAGACGTATCATTCGTGCTCCAACACTAGACAGATCTGTTTCGACTCGTCATAGGTCTCATCAGTGCTGAACCGCAAATGCAATACTAAACTCAACTGTTCTCGAAGAAACAATCTAATAAAGTAACAACGATGATTTCCCTACGAAGAAATCATCTACGGGTTCGATAGAACAGCCAATCTGCAAATATCGAAGATGAACGGAGCACTGCAGACTTACCTTTCGTTGAGTCTATTAGTGCATTCGTGGTTCAGCCTGACACCACTGATTAGACGTTTGGCAAGTTGAAACAGCATTGTCTAGTGTTGTATCATGAATGGTTTTGTCATTGGGGTCCGATTTTATATTTTTGAGTAACAATTATCGATGAACTCATAACTCACAAAATATCATATATGGTGAAGTACGCCATTATTATCTGATTAGGGGCATGTGAAGAATGTACTTTGTTATATGATCTCTTCCACAAATACAGTGCATTAGTAGAAATGTTTTTTATATTTCGTCGGAGAATGTTGTAACATACTCTCGTTATATCAATTTCATGTAGTAAGCGATATAGGTTCCATTTAGGAGTTTCAGTGAACTCCAACTGTTTCAGACCAATTCGATTTACATACAATGGATATAACCTATAAACTTCTCCTATTCGTGATATAATAATGTCCACCGGGATTAGTGAGATCAGCTTGTGGCCATACACGAACAAAAATGAGTTAATATTACCAGTTCAGTAACGGGAATATCATCTCGGGAATATTCATTGGCAGATGTAATGGAGAAGGGTACACTAATGGCGTCTATTATCTATCAAAACTCATATTTCACTAGTACAGTAAAAGAGTCAATCCGTTTCATCACTCATGAATGAAAATGAAAGAAGAGATGCAAAAAATACTGGAATGATAGAAATGAAATCTCGAAATATTCACCGTAGGATCTGGTAATCGCCTGACTGGAAACAACTGCTTACCCGGCTAATACCGGGTTGAATTTGAATGACATCCGACAGACATTTATGCAAGAAACCTCACGGAAGTAAGTCTCGCAGATTTTTCACGTTCATCTAGCAGTAGGACCATGCTGAAATTATTTAAGTAGATCGCCTGCAGATCGGTTTCGAGGTATTACTGTTCATCGGTGTAGGAAAGATACCACTCAAACAGTAAAGTGCCTGGGATTCGATGGAACCTTCGTCTTAGAGATAGATTGTTAACTAGTAACAGCTCCATTTCGTGTACAAAGCCCCAAGCGGGAAAAAAACATCCCATGTACCAATACTCGAACTGTGTCTGAAGACTGTATCGAGGAGAGGTACATACGTACTAAAAAATGAATATTTCGAAATGAATTCTCCAAATATCCATCTCTCCCAAATACATAATGGTAAATGTCTGGCATACACCACAATCTAGGGTTTAGGTAGTCTGGAGAGATGATTTATTTCAAAATATATATTTCCTAATACGTATACAGGGTATTTCAAATTTGAACCTCACCATTGGGATTTCGGAAACTATGAGAGATTCGAAAATGGTTAGATTGGGGCAAACTAACAATATGCCGTTGAGAAAGTTCTGAATTTCCGAGTATATCCGGAAATATCCGGAAAAAACATAAATTTCAGAAAATGGTTATTATTTTATCTGGCTTTGTTTTCCGATGGATTCAAAAATGAATTGCACTTCCACATTGCCAGTTTTTCCCTTCTACATAATGGTGTTTTCAGATCCACTTTATTTTTTTTATGGGCGCTATTTTGGATTCTTTCTCTCTTGAATAGAAACAGATTTTACATTTTCAATAATGTATCATAAGTTATCATTCTTTTTCGTTTAAATTGATTCTCATAATATATAAATAAGGTGTGTATGAGGTAAATTAGACATTGTTTCCTTTTCAATGAAAATAGAACTTTGAACAAATATTGCAATTTAAACTTTTGTTGTGACTTACTTTTGTTTTTACATTTTAGTTAATTATTGTTACTTGTTCAAAGTTCTATTTCCATTGAAACGGACACAATGTCTAATTTACCTCATACCTCTCATTTATCAAATTTTGATTGTTGGGTTCTGTCTCCATATATTCTCATTGGCTTTTCAAATGAACCAAACTTGGTGAGATTTTATCTTCCTTTCGGGATACAAGGTTCAATACATATCCAATGTCCTTAAACTGTTTCTATCGTATTCGTAATAAATTTGTATCATATCTCTTATTTCTTCTTTCGTGAAAGCCATTTTTCGCCAAAAATTCAATGACTCGTACAATAACAAAATGTCATTGAGTGTAACAAATTGAAAGTCGAATTTAGAAACATGAAATTCGAAGCCTATTATGATAAGGGTTAATTTTTTTCAATATCTCCAATTTTTCGAAAAAGAATCATAACTTATCATACATCATTGAAAAGGTAAAATCTGGTTCCATTCAAAACAAAAAGAATCCAATGTAGCGTCCATAAGAAAAAATAAAGTTGATGATGGTGGCCGGAAGATGAAACATCACATAGCAAATCTTAAACCCCAATATGTAGCAGGGAAAAATGTGGAAATGCAGTTTATTTTCGAATCCTTCGAAATATAAATCCAGAAAAAAATAAAAATTTTCAAAACCGTTTGGCTTTTGTATTACCGTATGGTTTGAAATAACTATATACATTTGTTTCATTCTGTGCGGTACTAACCGCCGTGGCAAAATTTATACATTTTTTCAAAAGGTATTCAGAAACATAGCCCAAGCGGTTGCCTCCGGAAGTGGATTGAGTTCTATAATCATTTTGTTTGTTGTATGTTCATTACATTTCAGAAAGTCATCGAAAAAATGCTTTTGCCTACATTTCAGTAGATGAGGAGTATCAAAAAAGTAAAAAATATATTTTTCTCATTAACAAAGAAGCATGGCTGCTGTATAATAACTTCGAGATCTTTTCTGGCAAGTTTACGAAAATTAGAACCTGAATCTGAAATGATACCCCTAATTCCTCATACAATTTTTGATAATTACCTAACAGCTTCAACCACAATACTTTTTATAACCAGTAGTGATGTGGATCAATTGTTGAAGAAGTATGCAAAAGGCTGTTTCCAGTTCGAATGTATGCCTTTTGCCATGACTACCAAGACATACTTTGCTACAGAAGCCGTTTTCTTGTTCAATAAATCCTCAAAACCAATATGATGGCTCACCATCACTAATTCATGATTTTTCAGAATGTGAAAGGTGAAAAGTACCAGAGAACTCAATGAAAACTCCTATTTCTCCACAAAAAATGACTTTCGCTCGATATTGAATGTTTAAATGTTTGATAATATTTATGAAAATATTGAAAGATCAATGCCATGCTATTTTATAAACAGAGCCTTCACGGTATGTATCAATGGAAGATTCCTTTTCATACATAAAATAACCACATATATCCACAAGGCGTTCAAAAACACTTTGAATTATTAATTTCCATTGAAATACTGTAAATAAAAATTTTCTTGATCTTTATTCCGATCTACAAAAAAACAACTGAGAAGTTAATCAACGGATAAAATCACCACCGTTCTATATAATTCATACGTAACACCTTTCTTTTCACTAGTCATCAAACACACTTTTTGTTCCATTGTAATAATTCTAACACTCAAGCAAACACGTAATTTCTAAAATTTTCATTACCTCCAGCTTCTCTACTTGTTGCACTGCAATAATATGCTTCTCTGCTACAAAGAAAAGTCATAATTTGAATTCACGAATATTAACGCTTCATAAACATCGACGGACTTTGCATAAAATGAATGAGTTGAAAGAAACTAGCGAACTGAAAACTGGATTGCATGGGAGGTGAAGCAAATGGGTTCAATGGTGGATATTTTACGTACAGAATGAATTCTAATATTTTCAAGAAAGTTTCATTTTCTCGAGTAAGGTACTGAAACTTCTGTCTTTGATAAATCTTTGGATTCTTTGGTTTTATTTTAATGAGTATCTAAAAACTATAACTCATAACTTGTTAAGTGAAAAAATAACTGTAAGTTGTGTAGAGGAGATTGAGTCGAGGAAGGAAGTTAACAAAAAACTCCGTTTTCAACAGAAGGTTTACAGATTGAAAAATATTGTTTTGAATAGTCCCAGTTCATTAATAAAAAATTTATAACAATGTGATTTTTTTGTGTTTATTGATAATAATTGAAGAAATGAAAAGTGTCCCAGAATATGGGCTAAGTAAGGCCCGAATGTTCTATTCAATTCAGTTCATTGTCCCAAGAAACAATTAATGCTCATAATTAGGGAACATGAACAACTACAAAGTATAATAAAATATCGGGAATGAATTATTTCGCAATGAATACATAACATATTTTGAAAAAAAAAAAATTAAATGCTGTCAAATATGAAATATTTTTAGGAGGTACATATTGAAAACTAATTCAACTGTGAAATGTCATATACGAACATTTGCGAACTTATACAGTAAACTAACAATGATTCATTACATTAGCCATTATATACCACCCCTGTAGGGACCAACAGAGATACTCGGCTTGATTGAGTACCTAAATTTACAGTTTACAATGCTGATCTGCCAATTTAGAAACCGGCGAGTAAAGTAAATCGATTTGATTATTTAACAGGTTGCACCTGCAATGTTCATGCTTGTGAATTTCAAAGAAACTTGTGGTTGCATGCCAAGGAGTGGTTTAAAAATGTCGAATCATTTTTCCCTAGTCTGAAGAACCTTTCATGTTCAGCATACCGTTTCTGGAAATTTCGGCCACATTGTCCCACTTAAATACTATTACACTCCGGACACTTGAGCTTATGAACTCCAGATTTCTCTAACTTGTCCACCTTATCTTTGGCATTGAAAAGAAAATGAGATAGCCTGCATGTGGTCTGAATTCTACATCCATATTGTTTTTAGTTTATTGTATATCTTTGAAAATGTCCGTATAGGATGAAACTGCAGTAACGTTAGTTACAAATAAAAGTGGTAAGAACATAGAAAGTTTTTTTTTCTTCATTATGATTTTCTTCCACGTAGTTCCGGCTACAACCAGCAATTTACTGAATTCAACTGTAATAGGAAGAAAGCGCAAAAAATGAAATTGTATAGATTTTTTTTTCAAACGATATCTTAATATTTCCACTGGAATTGAATTATACAGAGCATGTGGCAAAAAATCAAGGGACTATTCCTTGGACTATAGGGCGAAAAAATTTCGACAATAGCAATTTTGTTGATTTAAAAATTATAAACGTATCTGAAATAAATGTATATCGTACTACACTGGACCTACCGTGTAATAAAAAATCTAAAATTTCGTTTGTACCCATCAACGACATTTCGATTACAATGAAAGATGTGGAAGATTTGAGAAATCGGATAATTGCTGGGTGTAACGCAATCAGAAGCAATCTTGGTGTTTTTGAAAGAGATCGGGAGTCGATGAGAGGAAGATTGCATCCGAGCGGCGGGTAAGTAGTCATTCATAGAGATTGAGAAACATTACATGTAATTTTCGGTAATAAGTTGTTATTGTCGAAATTCTTTTCCGCTACGTATCTTCGAAACAAAGCGCCCTATATACTAGTGATTGCCTACTTTTTACTGCATTGGAGTCTTACGATCTAAATCAGCTCGTAGACGGTACTTTTAGGATAAGTAATACTCCTGCTACTTTTATTGGTTTCTTGATGTTTAAAAAAAAGGTTGTTATCGATACTAACTTTGTTAGCTGTTGGGTGTGAAACTAAAAGAACACAAAATGGTCATCTATAAATATTTTTGATATTTCGATAAAGCTAGTTTTGAGAGGTTTTTTCAGAGAACTTACTTGTTTTTTGATCAACACGCTGTTGATGGGAAAGTTGCGTTTCTCGTGAACTCTGTTTTAAATTTATTTGGAAGGCACGCTCCACTACTAACTGCCATAAATATCAATGGAACTGTACTGAAGTTCAGAAGATTTCAATAGGTATCTTATTTAAAATCCTATGGAGATATACCTACTTATATAAAAAATATCGTGAGAATAATTTTCATTTTAGTCGAGAATTCGGTAGTTCTGATGAAAAATAATTACGAAGTTTTCTGGCAAACTCTGAATTGATTCCATGTGAAAAACTTCATTATTTCAAGAGATGGAAAACAGACAATATCAATGATTCCTTCATTGATTATTTCAAAATTTGGCAACTACCTGTTGAAATGTCTTTTGATTTGTATAATCTGGCAGTTGAATATATCTAGGGCATGACTAACAGAATTAGAGGTATCGCACATTGTATAAATTGGAGATTTTTTC